>BGPT01002904.1:14372-26186 GCA_003297045.1 Symbiodinium sp. clade C Y103
ATTCAAGTTGATGGTAGCTCTCCGGCCACTCGCTTCTTTTCAACTTCCAGTTGACGCTAGGAATTTCGAGGCTCAATGCAGGTTGCTTCCAAGGAAAAATGGTAAAAAACTTGCAGCATTTCTCTGGCAGGACATTCTGCCTGAGGAAGAAAATCATGAGACCGAAGCTCTGTTGGCGAGATCCTCAATATCAGAGATGGCAACTGTGACATATCATCGTCGTGCGCACAAGAGCAAGGAGGAAGCTGTTTACTGAAATGCTCTCGGTTCGTGCTACAGCTGAATAGTTCGAGTAATTAGAGAAGGAGGCTCAACAAGAACAGCGGGAATAGCCTACCTGGTATTAATTCCAAACCTTTGGTGTGCACTCCATGCATATACAGTGTATAGAATACATATACATATGATATATGATGATATATGTAGCATGTATGTATGTACGTAATGCAATGTACTGTACTGTACTGTACTGTCCTGCCATGCTATGCTATGCTATGCTATGCTATGTTATGTTATGTTATGTTATGTTATGTTATGTAACTGTATGTATATATATATATTGTATTTATATAAGTGAGATAAGCAAAGTCCTGGCGTCGAAATAATAGAAGACACAAGAGCCAACATTCCATTCCAAAAAAAACATGACAAGCAAGCAGCAAAGCGACAAAGTTTCTGCAGGCACGGGAAGCTGAAGGAGGCAGAGGCCGCTGGGAAGTTCATGAAATGGTGATTGGATGTGATTGGGGCACTCATGTCATGGCATGAATCATGGCCGCCCGAGGCAACGTTGAAGTTGGCGCAAGCCTCACTGAGGAGGCCTTGAACACCAGTGGGCCTGGGGTCAGTGCTGAACGACAGCCGAGCAGATCGCCATCCATGGCCTCGCGGCCCTCGCGATTATCTTCCAGATCCTCGCGATCCCATCAGTCGGTGCATGTCCAGGTGCCTGAAGGAGTGAAGCCTGGTGAGAAATTCTTTGTGGTGGTGGATGACATGGAATATGAAGTCTGGGCACCTGAAGGGTCGTCTCCTGGTGAAATGGTGGCCATGGATGTGTACAAAGATCCAGTGGAGAGCCAAAAGGCTTTGACGGCTTCCAGAGAAAGTGGCAAGTCTAGAAGGAAGGGCACGAACACCTCTGAACCAGAGTCGGTGGCTACAGATGGAAGTTTAGTTTATGTGCAAGTTCCTGATGGATGTATCCCAGGTGAAACCTTTTTTACAGATGTCAATGGTTTTGAGTATGAGATTTTGGTCCCATCCACCTGCCAATCCGGCGACTTAATCTACTTGGAAGTGCCAGCCAAGCGAACCATGGGCAAATTTGTGGTTCCGGAGAACTCCCCGGCAGCATTGCCCTATGATGCTCCATCAATCTTCACAGCTTTGAGCGATCCCAGCGACACTTCTAGATCTGACCATTTGGCAGATATTCGTGTTCCCACTGGTGTTTATGCGGGGCAAACCTTTGTGGTGATCATCGATGGGGTCGAATTCGAGGTGCCGGTACCAGTTTCTCGGCTACAATGAAGCAAAGCTTTTTTCCAGAGATGGGGAGACCCTTCCACGCCATTTGGTGGAGGTCGGGGGATTCCAGAGCATTTCCCCAAGTCTTGGGCCATTGATGAGCTTAGCTGCCACGTGACACCTGAGGAAGGTAGACGATGAAGTGATGCGAACACATATCATCATTAAATGTCCTTTACCTTGAATTTCCTCATGTCTCGGAAATTGCGGATCCTTCACATTCACCCAGGCGGTGCTCACTTCTATTTGGTAGAGAAATTTGCATTCTACTGCTTCTATACCCATCATCAATGTCTGTACTGTATCTGATGTAACTATAACTGCATCTAAATCTAATTCTCTCTCTCTCTCTCTCTTTATACTGTCTCAACTCTACAATCAAGTGATTTAGTCCCATCGATTTTCTCGACTGTCTGCGTACCTACTGGGAACGCATTTTGGAAGTACAATATATGATATGTGATAAGTGATATATAATATGTAATATATAATTTGTAACATACAATATTTATATAACATATTCAAAACATGTAATTTATATGTACATATGTTTGCATTGTATGTATATACTCATGCATTGAGCTTGGCAGGCTGTGGGTGTGCATGTATCATCTTGTAAGACATAATGAATGCCAACATTTTGGCTCAAGTGGGAGTTGACCNCTGTGGGTGTGCATGTATCATCTTGTAAGACATAATGAATGCCAACATTTTGGCTCAAGTGGGAGTTGACCCAAAAGTGGCATTCAGTTAATTTCTTTCAGGGGTGACCTGACGGATCTTGCTTTTGCCTACCCTGTGCCAAGTATCTTCTTGGCTTCTTCTAGGGGACACCAAAGGGTGACTTTGGTCGTCTTCTGTTGTTCCTAGGTGTGTGAGGGGTGACCTTACATGTCTCGGAACATTGCGGGCGTGCATTACCCGCTTGGAACTGAGGCCACCATCCTGCATNGGGGTGACCTTACATGTCTCGGAACATTGCGGGCGTGCATTACCCGCTTGGAACTGAGGCCACCATCCTGCATGCTGCGGCCTTCTCTGAGTTCCGGGAACATGTGCGCAGGCTTGCTGCGGCGGGGGATCCGGTCAGTGCCTACTTCCTGTGGGTTAACGCTGTGGAAGTTTTGCACTCCCCCTTCCAAGCCAATTTTNCAGGCTTGCTGCGGCGGGGGATCCGGTCAGTGCCTACTTCCTGTGGGTTAACGCTGTGGAAGTTTTGCACTCCCCCTTCCAAGCCAATTTTGAAACCGAGATCCAGGGGCTCCCCCAACTCTGTCGCGCTCCCTGCACACTTAGCAATTGTGTGCGTTGTTCCCAGCAGCTTGGAGGTTTCAAATTCCCCTGGCTCGGCACCTGGAACTCTAGGGGCGTTGTGGTCCCGCCCGGCGTTCAGCCCGATGAAGCATGGCGTCGGTACTATGAGAGCCAGGAGCCCATGGACCTCATCATGGTCAACATGTACTGTGGGGTTACTACGGCGAAGGACGTGGTCCCCCAGTACTTGTACGAGCTGCAGCTCCGAATTTCGTCCGGCCAGACCGGCCAGCTGGGAATGGGCGAGTTCTTTGCTGCCTGGCGTGACTGGCTTCTGTGCTTCGAGGATCGGAGCTTCCCAGCTCACTTTTGGGACCCACGACTCATTCCTCGGAGCCCCAGGGGGCGACCCTGGCCAGCTCTGGGGACGGTGGGTTGTCAATTTCACCGCTCACTTTGTGGATGGCTGGACTCGCAGAAAGTCCGCCACTATGAGATGGGCACTGGATGTGTCAGCTGCGGAGACCCTACATATCGGGTGTGCTTCGCATGCATGGTTGGGCTGTGCCTCGAGTGCTTCTCCCTCCGCAGGCCTTGCCCGAATTGTGGAGAGCGAGGGAAGATGTGGGTGGGGTCCCAGGGCATTTCCTCAGCAGCTGCTGCAGCATGACTGTCCTGATTTGGTGTCCGCCCCTGGCTCACAGCATTTACTTGCTCTCCGCACCTTGGCCACTGTGCTTGGGTGCTTCGCCATGACATCAAGCGGCAAGGGGATCTATGCAGCCCAGGCGGCATCATCCTCGTCAGGGGGTGACCCTGATCCTGGATGGAGCGCGGCTGACTCCTTGCAGCAGATAGCGGCCAGCCGAGCCCGGCAATGGCGCGAGTCTGAGGGGTTGACCTTGGACAACGATTTCGCGTTTGCGTTCGTTGATTACGATCACGTTGTCGGAGCTGCTGGACATCATGTCGCAGATGAATGGTTGAGAGTGCGGTCAAAGGTGGAGGAGGATCTTTTGCACCAAGGTGCTCAGGCAGTTGAAGGGCCGAAACAACCCATGCCTTTCAAGCCTGTGCGCAAGCAGATCCTGAAAAAGAAGCCTCAATCCAGGCCGCAGGCCCCTGCCAAAGCCACTGAGGCCGATCAGAGGCGAGTGACCGGGTTGGTCTCCCTGTTCCAAGGCATGGGGTCCTTCAAACCGGCTGGGATTCTTACTGAAGCTTTGAAATCCGAATGGAAACAAACATGCACCCGGATTGCCCAGAAGAAGGTGAAGGACGCAGAGAAAGCTACTCTCGATCGTGTGGTGAACACGTGGCTAGAGTTGCGATCTTTTCTTGAGGGCCGAGGCCGTCCTGCACCTCCTGGAGTGGTTGATCTCGACCAATTTCTCCAACATACCTCAGCTCCAGCCCGTGCTCTTCAGGCCTTGAAATGGATCAATAAGCACGCAGACCAGGAATTCGATCTGGCCAATCTGCAAGTGCCCGCAACGCCCAGGGTGACTGGGCCGAAGGGCCAAGCTCCAGTGGCTGAACCGCCGCTCATTCAGGCGCTTGAGAACCGCATCGAGGAGCTGTACTCTGTCGGGGATGAAAGGTGGTCGGTGTTGTTGGGATGTTGGATGATGTGTTTTGGCTGCCTTCGCTACACCCACATCACCAGATCGGAGCCCCGCAAGCTGACAGCAGCTTTCCTGCACTGCCGCTGCCTCAAAGGGAAGCAGCAGAAGAACCGAGATGGCTTCGACTTTGCTATCCCTGCCCACTTCCTGTCTGGATGGTATTGGGCCAAGGCAGTCGTGGACGCCTTTCGTTCTTTGGCACCCTCTCGGCAAAGGGCCGCTGGGCTGTGCTTCTCGGATGAGGGGCGCCCTTGGACCATCAAGGAAGTCCAGGATTCCATGCAAGTTGAAATGGGGGTTTTGGTTGACAACCCAGAAGACATCACAACTTATTCCTGGCGCAGAGTGGGACCCACCACTGGAATGCCGGCCTGAAGAAATGTCAGCCCTTGGTGACTGGCAGGAACGCTCTCAGCTTCCTTCCTCTGGGCAGATGGCTTTGCACTACTCCAGTGCAAAGTATGCCACGTCCTTGAAAGTCAAGGCCCTGATCTGGGGGGCGACCCCAGAGCTCGGGGACCATCTTTCTTGGGACTCCATCACCCCGGAAACTGCTGCGGAAGCTCGCAAAGCTGGTCAGATCGAAGTTGAGAAGTTCCTGCGACAGGACAGGAATCCAGTATGGGCGTCGACAAACACCTTTCACGACGTCCACAGGCGCATCAAGCTGGCGCAGTCCTTTGTGAAGAAAGCCGAAGAAGAAAGACAAGCGGCGGCCGCCAAGTCCAGCCCCAAGATGCCAGCATCCTTGAATGGGAAAGTTTTGACGGCGACCCTCAAAAATGGCCGTCCACTCTGTCCTGACTTTCAGACAGACNGCCAAGTCCAGCCCCAAGATGCCAGCATCCTTGAATGGGAAAGTTTTGACGGCGACCCTCAAAAATGGCCGTCCACTCTGTCCTGACTTTCAGACAGACGAGTGCGCAAACGAGCCGGACGACTGTCCTTTCGGGGCTCACTTATGCGCAGCCCTCCAGCAAAGCGGCAGAGCATGCGGAGGAAAACATGGAGCCGCTGTTTGCCACTCCAAACGTGTCGTCAAGGACACTAACTGCCTACCACAGCGAAGGTGCCGGCTGCCACTGGTGGGTCTACTGCCTTTAGTCGCAAGCGCCAGAGTGAGACCGACCCTACACCTAAGGTGAAGAGGGCCAAGAGCTCTGCCCAACCCAAAGAGGCTAGCGCTGCAACACCTGGCAAAGCTTCTGCCCCCAAGGCAGCTAGTGTCAAGCCAGCCGCAAAAGCAGATTCCAGCACCTGCCCAGGCTGCGGCTTCTGCTCGGTCGGCCGGTGATGCCCTTGACCGACATTTGGAGTTTCTTGGAGTTGGCACCGGGCCCAACCAGACTGCCCAGGCACCCACCTGCATCTGGACATCTCGCAAGGGCGGCAAGTTGTGGCTATCGGGGTTACCGATAGTTGCAACGCAGGACAAGTTCCCCCGCCCATCCTTGCAGATCTGTTGCTTCCCCCATGGGCCCACCCATCGTGGAGGCATCATTCTCCCAGATGCTCAGATGATGGTGTTCGAAGCCGCCTACGGCAATGAGCGTACCCAACAATGGGGAGAACTTTGGCCGGCGACCAAGAACACCTTCTAAAATGGGGACGACGTTCTCGTCCACTGTATTAAAGGTCGCCATAGGGGCGCTTATCTTGCTGTGCTTCTTCGTGCCCTGCTGGCTGGTGAGAGCATTGACGCCGCCAACCAGTACATTGAGCAGAGGCGCAACACTCAGTTGCATAAGGTGATCAATGACAAGGGCATGAAGAAATGGCTCCACGAGACCTTCCGTTCTGCCACAGTGGGATCGCCATTCCCTGCCCCGGAGGGGTATGCCGCCACCGATACCTCCAGTACCCACGTTGTGGTTGAAGATGGAGTGACGCTGTGCAAGCACAAGCAGGCCGATGGGAAGGCCAAGCGTTTGGTGAACCCATACGTCACTCAGAACGTGCTGGAGGCTGTGGCATGGGGCCGCCCCTGGTGTGACCAGTGTCTGAGGCGTGCTCCGGCGAGCTGGTGGCCCCCGCCCTGAAGCTTGATAGCCGAATTTTTGGCTGCTGCGCTAAGATAGCTAGCACAGCCCGTTCACGGCTATGGAGAGCCGAATTCATCCAGGATAATAGCATCAACAGAAGTGCATGTGACCGCCCAACAGAACCAATGCTTTGTGTGGAAACACTGCAGTTGGATCCTGTCGTGGGGTGCTTTTCTTTTCAGGCCTCTTAGGTGCCAGGTATTTGATGTTTTCAGGTGATGGCAGTCTGGGATTTCTTGCTTGGGTGTCGTGGTGTTAGCTGAGGGATTCTCAGTGCACGCATTCCCCATGAGTTTTGTCCCCTCTGGTGCATCACCCATCACCCTGGCACCATATCATTTCCGTCACTCATCCCTTGGTCAGGCCAATATATTCTGCATGAGGGGGAGACCAACTTCTGGGTGACAACTTCGGGTGGGATGAAGGGGTCGTTGATGCCCTGATCCAATATTAGGGGTTGAGAATCTCCATGAGTTTCGGTTCCTCTGGGCGACAGAGGCGGCCATTGAAACTTGGATCGGCAAGTTAGGCTTGGGTGACAAAGCCTTNATTAGGGGTTGAGAATCTCCATGAGTTTCGGTTCCTCTGGGCGACAGAGGCGGCCATTGAAACTTGGATCGGCAAGTTAGGCTTGGGTGACAAAGCCTTGCTGATGACAGCCCGCGTGCGGCGAGCATGGGCGGCTGTCGGCCTGTACTACCGTCAGGTGGAACAGGACCGTTCTAAGATCCAGTTGTCTGATCTGGACACCATGCTCGGGGAGACCGAGCTGCGGGACACCAAACAACAGTTTTGGAGGCGCTACAAACTGAGGTTTGCTCCTGAGGTTCACCCCGCAGACACCACCATCTCGAGGGTGACTCGAGAGATGCAGAAGAGGATGCTCTGCGTGTATGGGGTGTGGAAGGTGAAATCCCTCCAGTTCCAGCTTACCACCTCCCAGAAAAAGCGCAAGGTTGGTGATAGCTTGTTTGTGGAAGAAGGGGAGGAAGAGGAGGCTTGCACCCATGACTATGACAATTACTTGGACAAGCTCTACACTTTGCTCTTGGCCTATGCTATGGCCGGTTGTGCCGGGGTGACCGGTGCTCCCGAGCCTGCACAGGAGAACAGCTTGGGCTCTGATACCACCAAGTTCGTCTCCGTTCCGTTGGATGTGGTCTTCAAGTACTTCTTCCGAGCCAAGCGAAGCTCAGCGGCGTTGCCCTCTCATGCTAGGCTGAGGTGGCTGCAGGCCCGAGACTTGGAGGAGCGGAGCGAGTGGGTCTCAAAGTTTCGAGAATCCACCATGACCTTGGGACAAGTCATCCAGGAAGTCTACACATCCAGGGATGCGCATTGGGTCCCCAACACCTCTTCTGTGACCCCCAAGAAGTCCGCTGAACCGGCCGCTGGATCCACAGCACAACTAAACCCAGTTCTGCGGTCTTGCAGATGACACTGGGCAAGCCCATCAACGGGAAATCAGTTGCCCTGACCATGAAGGATGGCACCAAGCTCTGCCCTCAGTTCCAACGTGGAGGATGCAAAGCGAAGCCCTGCCCCAATGGAGCATACGTTGTGCAGCAGTTCTTCGTCCCAATCGAGTCTGTGGAGCCTTCAATCACGGGGCCTCCACATGCAACGGTGGGCGCCGTTGACACCCCCCAGAAGAGGAGGCGGCTGCCCCCTCTGGGTCCAGTGGTCTGAAGCCGCAAGAGGGGCGACCTCTTATGGCCGACTTGATGGCAGGGCCTGGGGCCCCTCTTACCCGTGCCTCCATCAGTTGTGGCTGGAGCTGTGGACCCGGGTCAATCTGGCCCATCCAGCTCGACAGGCCTCCCTCAGTGCCCAGCTTGAAGGGGTGATCTTCATAGCGGCCGCACTGGATTGCTCCACAAAGAGGTGGGTCCGGGAGATTCCACGAGTTTTCGAGGATGGCCGGCCTGCGCCAGGCCCACTGAGGTCCGAAGCTCATCCTGATGGCCTCCCAGGGCTTTCACCCAAAGATGCCGCACGTGTCGACACCGACAACCGGGCTTGCCACTACGTGCTGGGCGAGATTGACAAGTTGCGCCAGCGTGGTGGAGGTAGTGTGCGTGAAAACCCTGCACGGTCATTACACTGGTGGTCATCAGCAGAGGTGCGCCTTTGGGAGTCAGGTGAGTGGATGGAAACGGCCTACGCGGCCTGCACCCTGGGAGGGGCCCGCTGCAAACAGCAGCTGCTCCGACACAATATTGAGGAGATTCAACAATGGCCAGTCGCGGCATGTCACCATGTACATGACCCGGAAGAATGGACTCCATACACCTCTGAAGGTCGAAGGGTCTATCCATCCAAGGAAGAGGCTGAGTACACTGCAACCCTTGCCTATGCCATCGCAGTCTCCGCAAGTTGGTGGGCAGCTCGTCTTGGATTGGCGCCGTTGGCAGTGCCTCGCATGCCCCCTTTTTGTGCCACGGGGCGCCGGGAGCACTGGCTAGACCTTGATCCGCAAGCCCTCAGAGAGTGGGCCATGGCACCCATGGCAGCCATGTTGGGCCTGACAGATGCCTTGCAAGAGACCCGCCCGGGGTTACCGGTGCGTGGAGCTCTCGAGGAGGCCATGGCATCTAAAGATGCGCTCAAACCAGGGCATTTGTATGTGGGACGAAGTAGTTTTCAACACCGCCTCTCCACCACGAAGTGGGCTTCCCCTTGGACCCCAGGTCACAATTGCGAGGCCAGTGAATGGTTGGCCAGATACCTTATCCACATTCGGACATCCAATTTGTGGGAAGCTCTTCAGTTGAAAGGCCTCCGGCTGGTATGTGACTGCTCCTCACATCAACTGTGCGAGGCCGACATCTTGGTGGGGCTCTACTTCGACGCCACGGCACCTGATGCCAGGCCTGAACAGCGTGGCACCACTGGCCATTGGGGCCGGACTGTGCACCTCCTCCACGGTATTCACAGTTTGCCCAAGGCCATGTCCCTGCCAGTGATGAGTCAGGAAGCTGTGGTTCTGGCCTTCCGCTTGCTCCTACCCCGCATGGCTGGCCGCCAATGGTGAGGCGTGGGATGGCCCTCTAGTGCCTCGCATGCCCTCCGGGGTTATTCGGCAGACAGCCAGAATTGGGGAGGGACTCCAAGTGGGTGCTGTCACACATCGAGCAGCCCTTCCACCTTTACTGCCATTCAACCTGGCACCCGATGAGCACTTTGCCCAAGCTCTCCAGCGAGCACAACAACCTTTGCCTCACTTCACGAAGACATCCCATTGCCGACGCGGATTTGCGGTTTGCGGCAGATGCTTATTTGCCAGGGACGTCATCATTGCGCACTTGGCGACAGCAAGCAGTGGGGACCTTACGTGAGTTGAAGCGGCGATGGCAGGGGGTGACCCTCCACCTTTGCCACTTTCAAGAGCCGGATCTTCACCAAGTGGTCAAGCAGAGAGATATTGGGTTGTTGGCACTCCTCATGATCTTGACTTCATGGGCAGACACCAGCCTCCCATATGGACTGGTCAAAGGGCTGCCCGCTGTTGGGTATGCACCCCCCTATGGCATCTTCCCTCAACAGGGGGCGACCCTGCTGACGATGGATGATGTGCTATTGGGCTGGGAAGCCCATAACCAGCACATTTTGAGCTCCCTCAAACCGGGCAAAGATGATGCTTTCTTGCTTCAACAGTCCCTTAAGGATTCCAACAATGGTTTTTGCACCCCACCGATGCGCCAGCCTGCGCTTTTGCGCCTTATCAAAGGCCAACCTCATCGGCTGATCCCCAGGTGTGTGATCACTCAGAGCTCGGGCAAACAGAGGGTCATTGACAATGGGGACACCGGAGGCCAATACCGTTCAGCCGATGCCAACAAGCTGACACTGTGCTCAGCGCTGAGACCTGCCCAACACATAACCCTGGCCATGCAGACGTGGGACGTTCATGCAGTCCAGACGTTTCCATCGGGTGACGCTTGGGAGTCCGGGCAGGAAGACCTTCCGTCTGCCTACAGATTCTGTCCTATGTCACGGGCCGAGAGTCTTGGCTGTGTGGTGGTCTGGTACCACCAGCCTTCCAGCTTTACTCAGGGCTCCTCTTTGGTCTCCCCCTCGCAGTGACTTCTTTCAATCGATGTTCACGTTTGCTGGAGTCCTTAGCCAGACGGTTTTGCAGAGTTCTCCTATCGATGTACTTTGATGATGCTTCCATCACAGACCTGAAGTCCGCATGTGGCTCTGGCCAATGGGCCACCAATGAGCTGTTCGCTATGGTGGGTTCCCCCTTTGCCACCGAGAAGAAGCAACCCATGCAGCCTACGGGTACGTTCTTGGGCCTTACCCATGACTTTAGTTCAGTGGCATCCCGCAATGTCGTCACTTTCTGGGCCAGAGATCGCCTGCATGACAAAGTTCGTGATATCATCAAGCACGCCAGGGACACTCAGACCTTCACCAGAGGTACAGCCTCCAAGTTGTATGGCATTGCGAATTTCCTGGAGCAGGGTATCTATGGTCGAGTGGGGTACGGGGGCCTCATGGCGATTAAAGCTCGCCAAGACGAAACCCTCACAACACTGACACCAGACATCTGTGCTTGCTTCGAGGTGATCGAAGCTGTTATGCGCTTTCGTCCCAAGCGTGGATTTTCTGTCCTCCCATTTTATGGTGAGCGCTTTTTGGCAGCCTCTGACGCTGCAATCGAAGAAGACACTGGTGGCTCCGGAGGTTTTCACCTCATCTTTTTCCAATCGGACCATTCGCAGATCCGACTCAGTTTTGTGGCCACCAACTGCGCCGAATTACAATTTCAATGGCAGCCAGCAGTGACACACATCGCCCAACTCGAGCTGGCCATGGTGCTATATGCTCTCGTAGAACGACCTGATCTGTTTCGTGGTCGCCGTGGCCTCTGGTTTTTGGACAACGTCGCCGCGGTGATGACCTTAGTGAGAGGCAGATCTACCAATTCTGATTTATCAAAATTGGGTCACCTGATCCATCTTNCTCTGGTTTTTGGACAACGTCGCCGCGGTGATGACCTTAGTGAGAGGCAGATCTACCAATTCTGATTTATCAAAATTGGGTCACCTGATCCATCTTGCTTTGTTCGCTCTCCGCGCCCAGGGATACTGGGAGTACGTGCAGAGCAAGAGCAACTGGGCCGACGACATCAGTCGCCTAGGATTTGAGGACCCATGGTGGCGAAACCATGGCTTTACCTTTTGTGCCTCCTTCCTGCCCACAATCCTTNGTTGTGCAGGTGACCAGAGATGACTCGACAGACAGGCAGTTGTGAGGAAAAGGAAAGCGTGCAGCTGAAGTAGCACAGTGCTTGTGTCTTTGAGATGTACTCATGCATTGAGCTTGGCAGGCTGTGGGTGTGCATGTATCATCTT
>BGPT01002904.1:26249-43019 GCA_003297045.1 Symbiodinium sp. clade C Y103
CTGTGGGTGTGCATGTATCATCTTGTAAGACATAATGAATGCCAACATTTTGGCTCAAGTGGGAGTTGACCCAAAAGTGGCATTCAGTTAATTTCTTTCCCCAACCCGCCCAACCCTAAGTGCCGGCCTCCCGTGGAGTCGCCCGCCTAGGTTCGGGTAGCCTGGATATCCAGGCGAGTGCACAACCTCTCNTAAGTGCCGGCCTCCCGTGGAGTCGCCCGCCTAGGTTCGGGTAGCCTGGATATCCAGGCGAGTGCACAACCTCTCCATTATGGGGATGTCCTGGGGAGAGCAGGACACTGACTAGCCCCTTTGGGCGGTGACATCCTGTCACACAGGTATCCGTTCGGGGTGACCGGATGGGTGATACCTGTGGAACAGGTTCCAAATCTGGGGAACCAGATCAACCTGATTGTGCACGCGTCACATAGTGACAAACCCAAGGTTGTGCAGGTGACCAGAGATGACTCGACAGACAGGCAGTTGTGAGGAAAAGGAAAGCGTGCAGCTGAAGTAGCACAGTGCTTGTGTCTTTGAGATGTATATGTATATGTATATATATATATATATGTATAGGTATATATATATGTATATATGTATGTATATATATATATGTATATATAAATGTATATATATATATATGTATATATATATATATACATATATATATATGCATATATATACATACATATGTATATATGTATATATGTATATATGTATAGATGTATAGATGTATATATGTATAGATGTATATATGTATATATGCTATGTGTATATATGATACGTATATAAATATGATATGTATATATGTATATATGTATATATGTATATATATATATATATGTATATATGTATATATGTATATATATATTTAAATATGTATATATCAATGTATATATATAAATGTATATATATACATATACATATATACATATATATATATATATGTAAATATGTATATATGTACAGATGTATAGATGTATAGATGTATAGATGTATATATATGTATAGATGTATAGATGTATATATGATATGTGTATATATGATATGTATATATATGATATGTATATATGTATACATGTACAGATGTATAGATGTATAGATGAATATATATGTATAGATGTATAGATGTATATATGATATGTGTATATATGTATATATGTATATATGTATATATGTATATATGTATATATGTATATGTGTATATATGATATGTATATATATGATTTGTATATATATGATATGTATATATGTATATATGTATATATGTATATATGTATATTTGTATATATGTATTTATGTATATATGTTTTTATGTTTATATGTATATATGTATATATGTATATATGTATATATGTATATTTGTATATATGTATATATGTATATAATTATATGTATATGTGTATATATGTATATATGTATATATGTATATGTGTATATATGTATATATGTATATATGTATATGTGTATATATGTATATACATATATATGTATATATGTATATATGTATAATACATATATACATATATACATATATACATATATACATATATACAATATATGTATATATGTATATATGTATATATGTATATACGTATATATGTATATATATGTATCATGTGTAAGATACACATGTGTATGATGTGTAGCAATTATGATACATATATTGCCAGTTATCTCCTGAGTCCTTTCTGGTCTTTATTGTCACCAAGGGCCTGGAAGAGGTTCGCGCAGAGCTGGAACAAGTGCGGGCCGAACTGAAGGAAGTCCGGGAGACTCGCTTCAATCAATCGGTGCTAAGCCGAGAAAGCCAGCGATTTGAGGATGATTCCAGGTGCCTCTGGGTATCTCTCGATATCTCTGGATGAGTGCTAGGAAATCACTGGCAGACAGGGGCATCATAGGGATAAAAGTGCCCATGGAAATGACAGAATGACGCCACAACAAACCACGCATTTGAACCAGGAGAGATTCAAACGGGCAGCACGATGATGAATTGTGTGAACCCTTCATCCCAACCTCAAAATGCCTCGTGCATTGGCATGATCCCTGTTTATTTGATCCTGGTCATCGGATTCTGTCCTCTCTTCTTCACGCAGAAATGACAATTCATTAGTTGACCACAAATGCCAAATGAATCCATTTGCCCCTGGGTCCATTTGACCATTGTTCAACGCCAACATGGTGGCCGACATCAGGACATTGCATTGATATGCATTGATTGGCTGCAGGTTTCTCCACGAGTCCAAATCATCGGGAGACTCCAACTTCATTCAAATCCAGATTCCGCTCGACTGCTACGAAGGAGAGGAAGAAGATCAAACTTCACCCAGGTGAAAAAGGTTTTATTATTCTTATTCCTTCTTCATTGTGGTGACGGTTGTTTCAGTCTAAGCGGGGTTCTGAATATGTGTTTTACTGCACTGGGCAGGGATTCCTGACTCTGGCTGTTTGAAACCGATATCAGCTCATTGTTGACGAAAGATCTTTGTCCAAGTTGTAGGAGACGCGTTCGTTGTGGAAGTCGACGAAACGGAATTTCGAATGGTTCTTGGCTCAGACATTGGATAGCGTTGGAGCAAGGTAAGAGGTGGCCAATTGATCCTGTTCGATTGATGCTGACGAGGGGCTCTACCAGACTTTATGGAGATGATTTTGATACATCATATATGGTGCACTCTATGAGGATTCCTATCAACCAGTAGACCCTACTACAGAACCAGCTCACAACAGTCCACGAGGGTCCCGGACACTGCCAGTGTTATCTTNATGGTGCACTCTATGAGGATTCCTATCAACCAGTAGACCCTACTACAGAACCAGCTCACAACAGTCCACGAGGGTCCCGGACACTGCCAGTGTTATCTTCTGAGGTGGTTCCTGCTGGTTGCTCTCCCGGAGAGGTGATTTACATGGACATGCGAGAGGCGAGGATATCAGCTATGTCATCGTGCTCTACATGGATGGTGACAACCCATTTCTGACGGTTCCCTTGCACATCCAAAAGTGCAATTTCTTGGCACGAAACAGTTGAAACTAGGAAGGTTGATATTTTCTTGCCACATGGTGTCACATTGAGCGCTATTTGAAGCGGTGCAGAGATTTTGACATTTCAGCACAAGTGACCTTCAGGGTGCTGGCTATTCAGCTGGAGATCTGACCAAGCAGCAGAGAAGCGGGTCTCGACCGGCGTCTGGAGTGAGAAAGGTCGCCAAGGCGGGAGAGATCATTCAAGTTGATGGTAGCTCTCCGGCCACTCGCTTCTTTTCAACTTCCAGTTGACGCTAGGAATTTCGAGGCTCAATGCAGGTTGCTTCCAAGGAAAAANATTCAAGTTGATGGTAGCTCTCCGGCCACTCGCTTCTTTTCAACTTCCAGTTGACGCTAGGAATTTCGAGGCTCAATGCAGGTTGCTTCCAAGGAAAAAAGGTGAACACTTGCAGCATTTCTCTGGCAGGACATTCTGCCTGAGGAAGAAAATCATGAGACCGAAGCTCTGTTGGCGAGATCCTCAATATCAGAGACGCAAGAAACAGCGGAGATTGTCATCCCCGAGGCAGGGCACCTGTGACATTTCATCGTCGTGTTCAAAAGAGGAAGCTGTTTACTGAAATGCAGATGGTTAGCAAGAGATTCAACAATAAGAGAGGGAAGAGCACAGCCTTGCTTCTTCCAATCTACAGCTTACATATGTTACATGTACAAGCACTCCGGCAAGCCAGGGCGGATCAGGAGGTAACAACCTCTAGTGCAAATGGAAGGATGTGCCTACAGAATATAAAATATTTGTCAGAATGCCTGTGCTCAAGAGAGCTTTCTCTTGACAGCTCTTTCTCTTTACAACTCTTTTCTCGGACAATTCTTTCTCTTGTTACCCCTTTCTCTTGACATTTCAGACACCACGCAGCACTTCGACAGCCCCAAGCAGCCACCAGATAACAAAACGAGATAGCACCGGCGCACAGACACACGCCAAAAAGCACCTTGTCGCTGCTAGTCGACTGCCCTAAGCATCCAGTGGATGCTACACCATCGCTCCAGCCTGCAGACAGATGTCAGAAGTCACCTTAACGCAGCAACTCGACGGTCGGCGGTGTGCAACGCATTGAAAACAAAATACCATAGCAGGAGCCCACAGACATTCATCTAGCTTCCAGAACTGTGAATCTCGGCGCCAAGCAGAAAAAACACATTTTTGGAGATTTTTAAGAGGAATTCCACATGGAAAATGCAAAGTGCCAAAGTTGGAGCTTTTGTCCCCAAACAGCAGCCTTGACTCAGCGAACGACTGCGTTGGACGGTACTGGGCAGCCGATGGAAAACACCATAGCAGGAGCCAACACGGACCGAGGAATTCGGGCTTCCAGAACCGGGTCTCAGCACCACGCAATCAAAGCATTGCAAAGCGCCAAAGCACCAGCACAGAGACACATGTCGAAAGACACCTTGACGCAGCAATTTACCAAGCAGCCGGGTGGTTGCAAAAAACACAAGAGCATATATAGATTATATAGCACGACGCGCACAAGAAAACAGCACACAACTGCTTGGAAAACATCGTTCCGCTGCATGGCCGATCTGAGAAGGATTGGACCATGACCCGAGACCCCCTCAGGCTATCTGCCCAAATGCGTCTTGTGCGAGAGCTTCTTGCAAAATGAAGTTGAAGATGTGAAAACCAAGCTTTCGTGCAAGACTTCCTTCAAGCACGGAGGGCAAACATCTAAAGGCGAAGATTTCGCGCAAGGCCTGATTGAAAAACGAAAGTATGAAAGTGACCTAACTCTTCTCTACTCTACTCTTCTCTGCTCCCCTCTACTCTTCTCTTCTCTCCCGTACTCTATGCTTCTGCGCTCTACTTTTCCCTTCTCCACTCTTGACGACTCTTTCTCTGCATTTCTCAACTTTCAGTAAGACAGAAGTTTCTCACGTAATTTTGCCTTTTTGATCAAGGAGATACGCGCAAGTCTCGCACCAAACAAATGATATACCCCAACACTCCATTTCAAAGCAGCACAAAGCATCAGAAAATCGACACAACTTCTAAAGGTACAAGAAGTTGAAGAAGTTGAAGAAGTTGAAGAAGTTGAAGAAGGCAGAGGCCGCTCGGATGTAAAAAAAAATGGACTGGGAGCAGGTCCCATCTCCTGGATTGAAATAGAGCAGCTATTAAAGACAGACCATCGAATGGTGGGCACCTTCCATTTTTCTTGGGTTCCCTTAGCAGCACAACCAATTCCATCCCGAGGCAACGTTGATGTTGGCGCAAGCATGAGGGAGGAGACCTTGCCGATAAGCGCCCCCGATGGCCCTGGTCCTGGCCTTGGTTCCGGTGCTGGTCCCAGCGTCAACAGTGTTGGTCCCAGTGTTTTGAGTGGTGGCCCCAGTGGTGTCCCCATCGATGTTGGCGCGCTGGTGGAGATGGAAATGCACCCGAGCAGATCGCCTTCGGCACCCTCGGCACCCTCGGTGGCCTCTCGCCCGTCTCGCCCCTCCTCCAGGAGGTCCTCGGGATCCCATACGTCCGTCCATGTCCAGGTGCCTGAAGGAGTGCAGCCAGGCGACAAATTCTTTGTGGTGGTGGATGAGATGGAATATGAAGTGGTGGCACCTGAAGGATCGGCTCCGGGCGAAATGATAGCCATGGATTTTTGCAGAGATCCGGTGGAAGGCTCAAAGGTTTTGAGGCCTTCCAAAGACAGTGGCAAGTCTGGAAGGAAGAGTGATAGCGTGGCCATGGATGTTGGCAAAGATCCGGGGGAAGGCCAAAAGGTCTTCACAGTGGCCAAACAAAGTGCCATGCCTGAAAGGAAGGACACAAACACCTCTGAGGCTGATTCTGCGGCCACTGATGGAAGTTTAGTTTATGTGCAAGTTGCCGAAATATGCATCCCAGGCGAAACTTTTTTTACTGAAATCAATGGTGTTGAGTATGAAATTTTGGTCCCATCCACCTGCCAATCCGGCGACTTGATCTACTTGAAGGTCCCGGCCAAGCGGACCACAGGCAAACTTGTGGTTCCTGAGAAGTCCCCTGCATTGCCTTATGACGCTCCATCATTCTCGACCGATCACTCGAGTGACACTGGACCCAGCCTGGCAGATGTTCGCGTTCCAACTGGTGTTCATGCTGGGCAAACCTTTGTGGTGATCATTAATGGGGAGGAATTTGAGGTGCCAGTGCCCGTTTCTTGGTGAGTGATTTTTTTTTTTCCATGGAATCACAGTGGAGTTTGTCAGTTTAGAGGTTTCATGGGGTTCCCCCAAGGTTTCAGCTATCTTGGTCCCTGAACGCACCTGCCACGTGCCACCTGAGGAAGGCTATGGTCCCGGTGACTAGACGATGAAGTGATGCGAACACATATCATCATTAAATGTCCTTTACCTTGAATTTCCTCATGTCTCGGAAATTGCGGATCCTTCACATTCACCCAGGTGGTGCTTACTTCTATTTGGTAGAGAAATTTGCATTTCACTGCACATACCCATTATATATCATAATTATATCGTTGGTCTTTGGCTATATCTTTTATATATACATACTAGTTACTATGTACACATATATGTCACTATCGCTGTATCTCATATCTGCAAACTTATCACAGTATGAAAATCAATATCCGCATCTATGTCTATGCAAATCTTTCTCTATCTCTATCTCTCTAAATATCTATAGTCTATGGATCTATAAATCCATATATCCATAAATATGTATATATATATACATATATATAATGCATATATACACATACATATCCTTGTATCAAAGCCATATATATATATATATGTATGGATGTATGTATGTATGCATGCATGCATGTATGTATGTATGTAAGTAAGTATGTAATGTATGTATGTATGTATGTATGTATGTATGTAGTATGTATGTATGTATGTATGTATGTATGTATGTATGTATGTATGTATGTATGTATGTATGTATGTATGTATGTATGTATGTATGTATGTGCATACATAACCATATATCATATATCCATATAATCTATATATCCATAGATCAATATATCCATTTCTCAATATATATATATATATAAGCCATGTAGATACATATATATCTACACACACATATATATCCATATGTCCATATGTCCATGTATCTGTATATCTGTATATCTCAGTATCTGTATCTCTATATCTTTGTATCTCTATATCCATCTATCCATCTACCCACCTATCTAGCTAGCTATCCATCTACCCAACTATCTATCTATCTAGCTATCTAGCTAGCTAGCTAGCTATCCATCGATCTATCCATCCATCGATCTATCCATCTATCCATTTATGCATCTATCAATCTATCGATCTCCCCATTTATCGATCTATCGATCTCTACATCAATCAATCAATCAATCTATCTGTCTGTCTATCTATCTATCTACCTATCTATGACACACACACACACACATATACATATATATACATATAATGTATGTATTGCCAGTGATATCATGATTTCTTTCTGTTCATTACATACTTCACTTCTGCACCAAGGGCGTGGAAGGTGCTCGCTCCGAGCTGGAACAAGTGCAGCTCTGCACCAAGAGCCTTGAAGAGGTTCGTGCGGAGCTGGAACAAGTTCAGTTCTCCACCAAGGGCCTGGAAGAGCTGCGGGCAGAGCTGGAACGTGTGCGGGCCGAACTGAAGGAAGTCCGGCAGAGTGGCCTCAAGGAATCGGTGGTAAGCCAAGAAAGGCAGCGACTTGAGGATGATGGCAGGTGCCATACGGTGCCATCGTTGTTGATTGTTGTTGATTTAATGAGTGGTTGCAAATCGCTGGCAGAGGGGAACCATCCAGATCAACAGTTTCGCAGTTTTTCCGTTTTGCTTTTTCAATACAGAGTGATTGAAAAACCAAACCACCCAGGCATTCCAGGCCCATTTTACTTTTTCCCCACCTGTCAAGTTACGCGGAGCTCTAAGATCTGTGTGGCCCAGAATCGTTCATTACCCGTGGATAGCTTGCGGTATGCTAGGTCCGGTATGCCACAAGCTGTCTCCTGGATTGGTATAGTAGGCACCTGTCAGTATATATGTCAAAGATTGTCAGAGTAGATGTCAGAAAATGTGCCAGTATGAACTCCAGAACATATTTCAGGATATACATCAGAATGTATATGTCAGAGAATATGGCAGAATAGATATCACATGAAATTTGCTGGAGAACATGTCAATTTTCATGTCAGGATCATAGTCAGAATATATGTCTGTAAGAACAACATGTCAGATATATGTCAGGATGAACGTGAAAGTTCATGTCCGAATGTAGGTTAGAATGTATGTCAGGATAGATGTCAGAACATTTGTATATATTTGTCATATTTCTTGTCAGAGCATATGTCAGGCAACTAATATACAATGTGTCATCATTTTGTCATTTTTCATTACGGTGAGGATCACACAAAGTAACATATTGTAATTCTTGGTTCCGCTCTTCATGTGAACTTTGAGAGATTCAGACTGGCAAGGTAGTGACGAAATGCTAGAATTCTACATCCCGACCTCAATTTGTCGCGTGCAGTTGCATGATCCTGGTTTGTTTGGTCCTGGTCCTGATCATGGATCCTGTGCCAGGACCCCCTCTCTCTCTCTCATTCAAACACATACGGAATGAATCCACGAGCTGGTGACCAGTGACAATACAGCGGCTGCTGGCTGCCCATGTGGTTGTATTTGTGGAGTCCAGAATCATGGGCCCAAAACTGGATCAACTGATCGCAGGTGGATCACCACATCGGGGGACTCCAACATTATTGAGATTCAGATTCCGCTCGACTGCTACGAAGGAGTTCGTGTCAAATTTCACCCAGGTGAAAAGGATTTCTTCTGCGGGTGATTTCAGGTTTCAAGACCAGTTGTTGGATGCATGTTTTACTGCCATTCACATGGCATTCCTCACTCTGGCTGTTTGAAAACCAGTAACTCATTGTTGACCAGATGCAGGAGATCCGTTTGTCGTCGAAGTTGATGAAGCGGAATTTCGAATGGTTCCTGGCCAAAACATTTTGCAGCCTTGGAGCAAGGTCGAGCAAAGTGATCAGTGGCCAGTTGATCCCTTTTGCTGATGAGGGGCTCTACCTGACTTCATGCAGATGATCATTGTACATCCTATTGATTTCATATTGAACCATGGGGGTTCTTATGAACCAGGCGAACCTTTAGAGCCAAATTAAAACAAGTCCCGGACCCTGCCCGTGTCGTCTTCTCAGGTGGTTCCTGTCGGCTGTTTTCCTGGAGAGTTGATTTACATGGACATGCGAGAGGCGGGGAAATCATGGTGGTCCACATGGACAGTGGCAACCCATTTCTGAGAGTTGCTTTACACCTTGCAAAGTGGATTTTAAGCCATAGCCAGATGGTGCACCGTTCCAACCCCCTGAGGGTGTGAGCTATCCAGCTGCACATCTGACGAAGCAGCAGAGAAACAGTTCTCGACCAGCGTCTGGAGTGAGAAAGGTCGCGAAGGCCAGAGGGCGGGAGAGACCATTTAAGTGGATAATAGCTTGCCCAGGCACTTCTTCGTTCCCAAGTTCCATTTCTCTGGCAGGACATTATGCCTGAGGAAGACAGTCATGAAACAGAATCTCTCTTGGCGAGATCCTCAATATCAGAGACGCAAGAAACTCTGGAGATTGTCATCCCAGAGGCAGGGCACTGTGACAATTCACTTTCCAATGCTTCCTCTTCCCAGCAGAAAAAAACACTGTGTTGCAGGATTGCTATGCTGGGGACATTTTCGTCATTGAGGCCACGAAGTCGGGATATTTTGTTGCTTCGCTGCCCATTCTTCACTATGTCTTGTTGTCTCTTGCAACATGTTTTCTTTTCACCTTCGGTGCGAAGCTAGCCCTCACCTACAGCAAACAATTCCCAATTGCAGTGCTGGTCTAGTTGTCTAAGGCCTAGCTCAGTGCCGTCACGTGAAAGCAATGACCCGCTCACACACAGCTGATGCCCCCTGCTCTTGAATCCTTGTTTTTTCTTGCTTGAAGCATCTTGAAGCTGTAAATCCTCCAGAATCTGTCGCGCTCAGTCTCAGTGAATATTGTGCGATAGATGTCAGGGCATGGAAGTCATTTCCATTTCTGTGCTCTCTGCTGTTGTATTGGCAATGCTAAAGCCAGCTGGGCTACGGTGAAGTTTGTGCGAACGAAATGAGTTTAGGTGTCTGGGGGCACGCCAAAAACCTTAAAATTAGACAAAATTAGACAGCCAAATCAGAGATGCAGCCACCAAGTGCGGGGTGGCGAGGAAATCTGATCCTAAATTGATTCGGGAGTGCTTAACCATGCATCATTCCGATATTCCCTTTAAAATGGTGCTGGCTTTTGCTCCTCAATTCTTAGGTGATGTTTTTTTGTCCTCCACATTTTTTTGGATCTTTTCTTTTTCAACGCTTTTTTTCGCAGACGCCAGATCAGAACGAAAGAGCGCTGTTGGGAATGATTCTGTCTGTTGGATGCTACTCAAGGAATCGGCCGCAAGTAAGTTTCGGTCTACACGCCTTCAGAATCCCAGTGGAGGACGCAGAAAATACCGAAAAGACCTTCAATACACCGACATCAGTTTTACGCAAATATTGATAACTTGTCTGGCTGGTGGTTTCAACTGTTATTTTTTTTCCAACCATCTTCAGTATGATGATCCCAGTTTACTTTCATATTTTCCACGGGGTGGCTCAGCCACAAACCAGCAAAGGATCCGGAAATGGCTTCTCATTTTGAGTCTTACGCAAGAAGATTATCCAACTTTGATCAATGTTGTGTTCGAGTGGTTCTTTCACCTCTTTCCTAGCTAGGCTGGCTAGGCTGCACCATCGGTTTCCAGGTGAATGGCACTGAACTGGAACTGTTGGTCCCGGATGGTTGTCAGCCGGGCGAGTTGATCTATGTCGACCTGCCCAGTGAAGAAGGCTCCCGTGCCTCTGCCTCTGTGGTGCCTCGGCTATGCCGAAGTGTTTCAGTGCATTTTAGGCACGTCCCTAGGCGTTTCCAGAGGGGAGACCCAGGGAGACCCTCAGGGTCTCCAACGCCTTGCTTTGCTCAACATTTTTCATGCACATCCATACACCATCAGGAGTTTTGGGGTTTCATGGGGTTCAAGTCTTGGGGCCATTTTGATCGACTCACCTGCCATGCGCTTGAGGAAAGCAATAGACGTGACAAACCGAACCCTGTGAGTGCCACTGCCCGGTGCTTAGCGTCCTGATGGTTATGTGATGAGAACATATGCAACATATGAGTTTCTCTGAAAATTGGGTACCCCAGATCCATCCAAATCCCATGGGTTATCATCAGTTTCCCCATATTTCCCCCATTGAATTGTCATATACTGGGGATTACTGGGGTATATAGCCTATATAGCCCATGTTTGAACAGACCCATGTTTGTCATCATTGGATGTCCTTCACCTTCAATTTCGGCATTGGGGCCCTTTACTTTCACACAAATTGTCTACCTCCACGAGGACAACTTGTATTTTACTGCATATATCCATCATATCCATGTCTAAATCTCTGTTATGTCTATATCAATCTCCATATTTGATTTCTATATGGATATGGCACGGATATGGATATTGCCCGCAGAACCTAACGTTCGCCCATAATGACATAATAGAACTAATTTTTTGCCACGCTTAACGCATGTTTCATCAGCGGTTCAAACCGCCTTGCAGGGATAGACGGTACACTAGGTGTGGCCCCTCCCCACGCGTACGACACAAATTTTGATTTATGGTTCGTTTCAAAGTTTCACAATAATTTGCGGCAGCAACCCTTCGCAGACTTCGTGGGGGTCCGTGAAACAGAAGGGCCATTTCGTGTGAGAAAACACATGCTCCGGGCAAACGTCCGGTTCTGTGCGGGATATTGATCTAAAGGTCCTTGTAAAGAATTTGTTTACGATGGCCAGTTCGATCCCTTGGGGAGTGTGTTTTTTCCTGTTGGGAAGGTAGCATTTTTATTCGCAAGAGAATTGCGAGGGTTCGATATTATGAATCATCGTGATGTGCATATAACCTATGAGGAGATTTCGCGAAAGTCACGCCAACGAAGAGGCGAATGTGAAACTGCATTTTGACAGGGTTTGCAAAAGTACGCCCTACAAATACAAGCCCAATCAGCATAACAAGGAATTCTGTGATGCTACATGAGGTAATCTCTGACAATCTGGCAGGTGGTGACTGTCATACGAGACATTGTTGTCCCACATGGCGTTCCACGAAGGCTAAACTTGGAGTTCGTGAAAGTTGTGCGAAAGTACCATGATATTGGCGAAGCATGGCCATTTGTGGAAAAAATAACTTTGATCAACAACAATGACTGTATACATAGCGATACAGTCTATACATTTTTCTCTCATTTCGGGGCACAAAAGGTCGGATGTCCTTGCAGCCTAGCGTGCACATTCTCAAATTAGGAAAAAGCTGGCTAGCGTCCCTGGTAGTCTGGCAACCATACAAAAAAAGATACATCAGTATATGTATCATTATATATATATATATATTACTATATGTATAAATGTCCTCAATATAATGAGTAATCAATGATATCTATATCATTATATCCCATGATTTCTTGATGCTCATCTCCCCAGCAGCCGAGGGCCTGGACGTTCGTGCAGAACTGGCACAAGTGCAGTACTGCACCAAGGGCCTCGAAGAGCTTCGAGCGGAGCTCGAAGAAGTGCGGGCCGAACTGGCGGAAGTCCGCGAGAGCAGGTGCCGTTGGGAAGCGTGTGCCATTTCAACCTGGGGAGTTGTGATGGGAGTATAAATGAGGATAAAATGATTATAGTGGGACATATGTACATATGATATATATATATATTATATAGATATAATCATGTACATATCAACAACTGGGATTTTTTGATGGCAGCAATTAGCCTGCTTGGAATGCTGCAGGTACTACAGCGAGTCCACATCATCGGGCTCCAACATTCACACAGCGAGATCCAGAATATCAGAGAGCCAAGAAACTCTGGAGATTGTCATCCCAGAGGCAGGGCAACTGTGACAATTCACTTTCCAATGCTTCCTCTTCCAAGCAGAAAGGACCACTGACTCTGCTACAGGATTGTCACCCTGGAGACACGTTCGTCGTGGAGGCCGCAAAATGTTTTTTTTTGGATGCTCGCTGCCCATTTTACATTCCTTCCATTGGATGAACTTTATCTAAGAATAGATTGTTTGGGGGAGATTCCAAAGGGCAGCCAAGGTAGTCAAGGATTTACTCTAACTTTTCAGGTCCTTCTGTATTTCTCAACAATATTTTCAACCTTCAAGGCAAGCCAACACCTACATCAAGCAATTCCCAATTGCAGAGCTGGTCTAGTATTCTAGCGCAAGCTCAGTGCTGGTCTTGGTTAAGTGGCCGCATCAAAACAATGTCCGCTCAAACATAGCTGACGCGCCCACTTCAATCCTTGCTTTTTTGATTGCTTGAAGCTGCAAATCTTCCAGAGTTTGTTGCGAACATTCTCATGGAATATTGTGTGGTATATGTTGGGGCATGGAATCATGTTCATTTCGATGCTCTCCGCTGTTGGTTTCTGTACTGAACTGGCAATCTTGCGCTTTTCGCTATTTTTTCTGGATCTTGATTTTCAGCGCGAGATCAGAACCATTTTGACACTCACCCGTTTGTTTGTTGGATGCTACTCAAAGAACAACGGATGGATCCGATCCATCAGTTTTCGTTGGATTCTTCATTAGGAAGTAAGCTCCTGGTACAGTCTGCTACATGTCCTTGAGCGCTTGGAGAAAAACGGTCATCTCAGTCATCTCGTCCATATTTTGGATTCCCAAAGGATTTCATATTTTTCAGTGGCTTGGTTCAATTCCACCACTAGTCAGAGATGGATTCAGACATTGAGGAAATCCGAGGAAATCCGAGGAAATCCTTAGACGTGATAAAAAGTGATGGATTTCTCCACTCTTTTGTTTGTCCGGTTATGTCCGGTTCACAACTTTGTTGGGTTCTCGGCAGTTCTCGGGTTCTCCGGTTGTCAGGTGAAGGGCACTGAGCTGGAGCTGTCGGTCCCAGATGGCTGTCAGCCTGGCGAGGTGCTGTCTCTCTACTTGCCCCGTGAAGGCGTGGGCACCAACATTCGCCAACCATGGGGATATCAATATGTACTTTTTTCCGATGCAGATACAGAATGATACAGATACAATTAATTACAATTATGTATATATATAAAATCTAGATATTTATACATATACACTTGTGCAGACATATCCGCATCATGGTTTTGTCGCTGCTTTGTTTGGCACTTTCGTTCTGTGGACGTTTTTCCTCGCAGTGCGGAAGGCCAGATTCTTGAGTTCGAACTGGTGAAGATGCAGGGCGAGAGTTGCCTTCCGCACCTTGGTGAAGATCCATTTGGGATATTAGGTATATATCCCTCAGGCATATGTTATGATAGTCTCTCTCCCTCTCTCTTTCTCTCTCTCTCTCTTTATATATATATATATATACATATGATATGATGTAATGTGTATTTGTATATATATATATGTGTATACACATGTAAACTATATTGTGTGCATCACATGATGTATTTGGTATGTAGCATCCTGGATCCTATTGATACTGTCCACCTGGTCTTTGTGGTAACGGTATTCACTTCCTCCGCCAAAGGCTTGGTTCCGTGGAGTTGGAGTGGGACCGATTCATCGAAGGCCGCGACGAATCGCTGAGCCTCACAGGTGTGGCGGACGCGGCGTGGTCACAAATCACTGGTTGAACCATGAAAAATGGCACTGCTGATGTTTTTTTCATTGTCACGATGGGGAAAAAAAGAACCATCACGTACTGCAAAAAGGGTTTGGGGAATATAAAGTTGATAAAGGATGGTTGATGGGTAAATACTGAGCTTAAGTACCCGAATGGTTTATTGGAGACACTGAAATAAGTTCGGATACCGTATATATTTACCAACCAGATACTGGGATGGGATATGGAATATATGTTTCTGTGACTCAGTTGAACTGTAGTGACGTCAAGGAAGATGGATGCCTTGGTTGGCATTTTGGAACTTTCACATTTGCGAATTAATCTGCAGAAGTTTAGATGGAGTTATGAATGCAGAGACAAAGGGAGAAGCGTTCTTTTTGCCATTGAGACTTGTTCAATTTTTCTGGTCTCGATAGTTTGATCGTACGGAGTGGAAGGTCGACGCAGTTAGCTTTCCACCTATCACGCACATGTCAGGCACAGATAAATTCCTTCGCGTAGAGCTTGAGAATCCTGCAACAGTTGCAGAGCATGTCGGTGCCTCAAAGCACCACACATTCGTTTTGGTCAAAGAAATCAGAGAGTGAATTCTTGAGCATGCCAACACGCATCAACGATATGGATATGAAAAAAGCTCCTGACTCTTCACTCTTCATGCTGAAATTTCACTGTAATTAGATGTTCATCCCCTCCATGTGGAAAATCATTGGTGGCGTGACCCATCCCCAGTTTCCCAGGATTGGATGGATGAAGGGACATCTTAAATTCACCCCTCATGTTTGGCCTCAAAGCCTTACCCCAACCTAGTGAAAAGATGGGAGATCACTATTTGTTTTCGGGTAACATCACACTTTTCACTTTGTTTTGTCACCATTCACTGCAATGTAAACCATGGGTTGGGTTAAATAAACATCCTCAGTTTCTCCCCAAAATGGGTGAAGGTTCACCATCCCTAAAAAACACCAGTCCATTGAAGGATTCTTAACCATTCTGAAATTTCCAAGGAATCCCCCCAATTTTGTTTGGTTCCCTTGGTTCCCTTATGATCCCCAGGCGCTTTCTGCTCAGGTCGCAGCGGTTGCGGCCCAGGTTCCTCTGGCGCCAGCGGTGCCGGAGAGCGCCCACGGCGGCGAAGGCCTGGATGGCCCGGAGCAGCTGGTGGCGGCACAGCTGGCAGCGGCAGCTGAGATCACCAGGATGGAGGCGCTGAAGAAATGGAGTTTTGGGAGTTTTCTATCTATATCTCTATCATTCTCTATCTAATTATATGTCTAGCTATATCTATCTCAAGCTATGCCTCTAGATCTCAAGCTATGACTCTATCTGTCTGTCTAATCTAATCCAATCCAATCGAATCTAGTCTAGTCTAATCAAATCTGATCTAATCTCATCTTTTTTTCTCCTAACCTATCCTATCCTATCCTGTCCTGCCCTGTCCTGTCTTGTCCTATCCATCTACCTATCTACCTATCTAATCCTATCTACCTATCTACTTATATATCGACCTATCTATCTATCCATCCATCCATCTACCTACCTATCTATCTTTCTATCTATCTATCTGTCCGTCCATCAATCCATCCATCCATCCATCCATTTATCTATCTATCTAGCTATGAAGTGTTGGAATTACAGAGCACAACACTTGAGGGTTTCTGTTTGAAGTTTTATTCATTCCAGTTCTTGGTTTCAATGTGTTTTTGAAGGTCTTTAGGCTGTTTCACAAGTAGGAACCTTTTGACAATGTACTTTCCTTTGTCCGAGTCCTCGCTGTTTCTTACTTTCTCCGAACTAGCCCCTACTCTGAGCTTTGTTTTCTGGTTCTGATACCATTGCTCCCTGTGCTGCAGTGATTTAGTTTGCAACACTTGAAGGAAGAAGAACGCATCAAAAAGCTGGAAGCTGCAATAGCCGAAGCAGAGGCAATGTAGGGTGGTTGCAGAAAGGTTTTCGAAGAAGTCCAAATCAAACCGGCCTCACTATTTCTTTGTTCTTTGCAAGCCCCTACAGAC
>BGPT01002904.1:43665-59668 GCA_003297045.1 Symbiodinium sp. clade C Y103
TGCTAGCCACTCTTGCAACATGGTTTCATACTTATACCGCCCATAATATATTCATCACCGGAGAGAAATTCTGAATTTTGCTTCTACCCTTCTGGATGTATGACAAAATTCAGGATCCTTCCCCGTTTCTGTTGGATCATTTCATATCTCAATTTGTGTTGGTCAGCCTCCCTGTTTTGTCAATTCTACCTGTGATTTGAGGTGCTTGAGCACCTATTGTTGGTGCTTGGATATCTATTGTCGGCGATTATATAATTATGTATTGTTGTCCATTGAACCATTGTGTTTGTGGGTTGAATACCTAGCTGGATTGCTTGCAAGCCTCCCCTCTTGTTGGTTGAGCGCTCATGGTTGGTGGTTGGAAACCAATAGTTGTCTCTACATCCCATTACATCCTGCTCTGATATCGCACATCTCCGCTGTTGTTGGTGAAATCCCTTTTATTATCCATGAAATCCCACGGTTCTTCGCAGGCTGAAAGGCAACGGGAGGAGGAGTTGAGACTTGCAGCCATCGAAGAGGCGCAGCCCAGCCTGTAAACCAACATAGACGTGGAAAATGGCCCATTTAGTTCGATCATTTGCCTATCAAAAATGCTGATTTTACATTGCTATATTAAATAGCCGGAAGGTACCTCCAAAATTGAATGACGCATGTTTCTTTTTCTTTCGGGATGGACATGTTTTGGATTTTTTGTACAACAACAAACATGGGATACCGATGAATACTAAACATGGCTAGTTCATTTGCCTCAGCAATGGGGTTTATTGGGTTGATACACTTTATACACAGTTTATTGATACTACAATTATACACCCAATACAGTCCCTATTTGTAGGGATTCATCACTGTGGATGTGGTTTTGATCCCCATCGAGCCGAGATGACTTGCGCATATCATTGAAACTGCCCAGCCACCGGCAATCTGCCTTGGCAGGCAGAGCGCTTGCGAAGGGAGGAGGCGGAATTTGCATTCCCGGAATCAGTTGGAACATTTGCATGGTCACAACCATGGTTTTTACCATCAAATCTGTGGGGTCTAGATTTTCCCGCAAGCGAATGCATTGAAGTGTGAGTCATTTTGGTCCCTTGCTTTTGTTGAAGCATCTGAGCCAGGAAGAAAGAGAAGCTGCCAAAGAGGCTGCAAAGAAAGCCAAAGAAGAGGCATAGCAAGCAGCAGATTGCAAAAAATCAACCTCATCTCGTTAAAATTCGTAGGCAGAACGCCAGCGCTTGGAATTCCTGAAGCAGCAAGCCATTGAGGAGGTTGGTGGGGTGTTTCTTTTTGGCAAGGAAGCCATCGTACCAAGCTAAATAGATCTTGACAGTAAGAATTGCCAACATTTGCATCGTTTGGGTGTTAGTTTCACCCAATTCAAGGTGCTCTGACAAACCACCTGGATGGCAAAGTGTCACTACTGTTGCACGTGCGAATTCTACCAGCATCGTAAACTTTGTACGACCAAGTTGAGGGGTGATTTCCAGGCCGAACGCGCAGTTCGAGAAGAGGTGGGCTGAACAATTTGATGTGCATCTGGATCCCTCATATGTGAAAAGCGTGAAAGGCTACGACACGTTGACGTGAGCATTGTCTTTTGCAGTGGTTTTTCCATGGCTTTCCAAGGAAGCACGCATCAAGAGAGAAGAAGCAGAAAGAAAAGGGAAAATCGTGATCTCAGTGTTCCGGCCTCATTGCCCAATGACATCGAGAAGATATCTCTTGTTTTCTGGCTCGCTAGCTCAACAGCACCGAACTTGGGTATCCCCGCCTACGTCCCTGCTACGATCCCGCCGATGCCCCAAGGACGGTTTTGAACGACGAGACTGAAGAGCTCATGGCAAAGGCTGGTGAGTTCGCAAAGTCCCACGTTTTTTGGGGCAAAACACCAAGCTGTTAAGCTGTTGCAGTAGTCTGAGAGTTTTATTTTTTTACGTTTCAGGCATTCCTCAACAGTCCTGTAGAAGATTCCCATCAAATCGCCAGTTGAAATCCTTTCACTTAGCTCCACCTTGGCAGGCATCCCTTCGGCTTGGCTGCAAGGTGCAAGAGCTTGGGCAGGTGCCATGTTGAGATCCGTCGAGATGCAGCAAAATGTCGGGTATGGTTTGACGATGGGTGCAAATAAAAACATCAAAGATGACAAAAATGTAGACATTAAAATCATAAAATGATGATCTCCTCAATCACAAAAACTACCAACTCCAACCAATCAACTCATTACCCTCCAAGCCTTCTTCCTTCAGCGATGCAATTCTTGCCATCTGGGCGAACCAAACTGGTTAAGTTATGTCGAGTTGTGAATAGGTTCGGTACAGTACAATACACATTGAATACGACCACTGACCAGCTTTTTGTTTTGCTGATAGCCCAATGACTTGGTTCCACACTTTGTCACTTCGTCGCAGGCCTGTGTCCGAGAGGCGAGGCTCTCGGTTGCCCCTGCGATCTTCTCCGAGCCGAAGCCCGAGCCGAAGATGGTCCGTGGCAAAATGGCAGCTCCGTTGCAGATCCGAAATGGGAAGTCTGGGAAGGACCTGGAACTGATGATGATACTAGTTGTACAATGTTGTACGGTAGCGGTAGTTGTAAGAATGTGGTGAAGCCAACCAAAACATGTTCTTCACACAGCCACAGTTTTTGATGACAAATACCAAATGATTTCTGGCAAAATATGGGGATGGTTTATGGTTTTGGGTCAATCCCACACTATTCACCATCAACTTGGCTATGGACCCTGTGACTTGATCTGCATAGATACTGCAGAGCGGGAGGCTTCCTGCACACGTTCATTCGCAGCGAAAGATTATTGCATATCATTGGTTCTATCTTTGTACATGTACAAACTTTAGTGCATGGTACCTTGCCACACAACAGCTTGTCTTTCTGACCCCCCTTTCTATTTGCACGGACTTTGCTGTCTCCACAGTATGAAAATTCTTCGAGTGCCACGTGAAATTTGTTGAAGGCAGTACTTGAAGGCAGTACTAGACGGTACAGAGTCCACAATTTGCATCGCGGTTGTTGACAGCATCGTCCTCTTATCCCTTTGGCATCGGTCTTTGCCCCTGATTCTCTTGCTGTTGCTGCAGACTATCTTTTCATTCCACTGTAGATTCAGAATAAGGAGCCTGAGGATCTAATACATTCTATCAATTTCTATTATATATTATTGCGCTCGTAGCCGCCTAGCCGACCTTCGCATTTGGAGCCTAGCCTTTTTCGCTGAACCAAGGAACTGCGAGAGCGCTTTCCGCATCTCGGCATCAAAAACGGGCTGCGCGGGCAGTTTGGTCTGGGATGTGACTCGCCTGTGACCTGTGACCGACCTAGGCTACCACCTGATGATACTCTCTTAGAAGCTGGTGTGGAGGTCCAACTCCATTGCTTCTGCAATGTCTTGCCCGAAATGGTCTCGGATACATCGCGATTTGTGATGTGATGACATGTGCTTGGTTAGCTGTGCCAGAACAACGCCGTGCTGCGCGCAAAGATCAGCTCAGCGGTTATCACAGCCTCCAAGGTACGGTTGAACGACGTTGAACGTGGCTTTGAAAAGACGTGACAGCAACATTTGACCAATTTAATTACCCTCCCGTAATCATCCGTGGCAATGGATAGGGAGGGTATCGCTTGGGATTTCCGGGCCAGGATTGCACCGCACGCATCTGGAATGCTGAGCCCGATTCCCAGCCATTCATTCCTGACCTTCCTGATCTTCGCCTTGGCAGAAGTTTTTGGAAACTCAGAATCACAAGGACCGGCAGCTGCCAGCTGGTGCTGGAGGGCCACAACGCAGCAGTTTGCATGGAACTTACTGCGAGAAGTCTGAGAAATGATTGCAGTTTGTATCCTCTGGCAATGATGAGATCAGTTTGTGAACTGGAAACTCAGCCTTTTTAGGCGGGTTTGTCAACAACATGTGCCATCTATACCATACCTGTTGGACTGTTGGTCATTGCCAAAGGGTATGCAATAATTACACACGTTGATGATCGTTGATGAATCATGATGATATGTCATCTGTGGTACCAAACACGTCCCTACTTACACTTAAACTTTAGATAACTTTAGAAGGCACGAACTTCACTTCTAGGTTCACTCGGTTGAGTTCCAAGGTTCAGCTTGCATATCTCCCGACTGCAGATATGTGTTCAACTTAGCTCCACCGCACCGCACTTCCATCCAGAAAACGAAGCATGCAGCATCAACATAAAGGAATATCTATACGCATCTATACGCCTATAATTTGTGTCGGCTGATCTTTTTAAAATGATCTTCCACCTTCAACCCTTGCTTCGGTGACAGGTGGCGACGTCCTCCGAAGACAGCTCTGCCAGGCAGGAGAATTCAATTTTACCACTCGGTTGGCAATTGAACATCATCCTTTTTTGTAAAGCATCCAACAGGCCATTTTTCATAGCTATGTTAGATTACTGTGGGTAAGCTCAAAAGATCGATCCTTAAATTTGGGACTGTTGTGTTTGAGTTTTCCGTATATTCTTTCTGGTTCTATCTATTTGAGGGGTGATTAGACGGATGGGTCACTTCTTTTTGTGCTCGTTGCTAAGAATGATGAAACACCGCGGGTTTGGTGGTCTCATTTTTTGGCGCACACTGATTTGGCCACCTGTGACTTGAGGCTGTGGTATGTGGACAGCGGTCGATGTGCTCGAGTATTGCGAGGGGCTCATTTTGCTTGCAAAACCAAGCTTTTTCTGGTGAGAATCGATACGCACGTGACGCACGTGCTCAGCTGCTGTAGTGGTTTTGCTCAGGCAAGATCACAAAGAAGCTGTTTATTCTGCATCCTTTTCGCCCGACAGCAAACAGGTTCGCGGGCCCCCTGTTCGCGCCTGCTCGTATCAATTTTTCCACCATGATTTGATGGCCATACATTAGGAATCATTGGGATATCAGCATTTTTCGGACCAACATGGACCAACCCAAATGATATAAGAAAAATATAGGAGGCATGAGATGATTTTCCGCCAGGTGGTCACGGCGTCAGAGGATGGCACAGCAAAGATTTGGGTCGTCAAGTCGGGTCCCAAACTGCTCGGTTCATCTCAGTTCAAACAACTTCTGGAAATATTCGGGCTGCGTTCCTCAAAAACGGGAACTCTGTGTTTCCTGTCAAAACAACATACATACAATAATAATGTCAAATATAATAAAATAAGATCATTTGAGTGATTAAAACGGCCCCCCCTATTTTGAAGACGCAGCCATCTTGGTCCTTCTGGGACCAAGCCAAAGCTCTGCAGTCCTTGTCGCTCAGGACTGGCCTGTGCAAGCTGACGTTGAAGGGGATGGGTTCCCCAGTGCTCAGGAAATTACTTCAACGTACTTCAACCAGTTTTCTCACACTGGGTTCAACCCAATCAGAAAATTGGTTCATACAAAACTTTTGCACAGGCCCAAGCTGGCTGAGGCATAATTTCGCAGTCCTTTGGGCAGCCTTTGCACCAGATGGTCCCTTGGCAATTGGTGGAGAATATCCAAAGAATCAGGCCCCCTTTCCAATCCATTTTCCAGCCCATTTTTCATCATTTTTCACCGGTTTTTGTCTACGGTTTAGTTTTTTCCTATGTTTCTCGGCACCCAAACCTGGCCACATCCTCTGAGGTCGTAGCGTCACCACCACCAGCAGCGATGGCACCTTGAAGATTTGGAATGCCCGGATGCCACAGATGCCACGGATGCCACACATGGCCGTTGAAGTCCTCCAAGTTTGAGGTTTATGAGATTGGGTATACCCCAAACTGACCGGGATGATGTCTATGAAATGACCTCCAGTGGTGCTTAGAATCACGGTGACTGTGGCATTTGGATCCCAAATGGAAGACTGGAGCCAGTTTTGTTAGGCCAAGACCGGAGTCTGCGTTTGGACCTTGGACCACAACTGGGGCTGTGGTGATCCTTTGCTCGACGTTGCTGACGGTTTGACACTCCTTGAGGATCGGACTTTGCTGGGGCAGAAGCCTGTTTATTTGGCCTCTTTTGCAACCGATGGAACCACGTTTGTCACAGCCAGCCTGCTCCTTAAGGACATTCATTCATTTCTCAGTCCTCAAGTCGCAGATGTTCTTTGTCAGTGGTGAGTGATTCTTCAGAATCAGACGTGATTGTGCCCTTGGAAGGTGGCGATGACACTGCTAAGATCTGTGACTTAGTGTCTAGGCCTCAGAGAATGGTGGACAGCTTTGGCACTTGGAGATGCAGTGGTGGAAGGGACATGGAAACCAAAGTGCCAAAGATGTCAAGAAAAACCACAGCATATTTCTGAGGTAATGTCTTGGAGTGATGTTTTTTCTATAGCCTGTCTTTGAGAAACAGATAGTTGGCTATAGGCTATGGGTCAAAACCATCCTTCTGTTCACCCCACAATAGCGGAGATTGATGGATGTTCATTCCGCCAACGATTGGGCAAGAGGTTTAGCCAGTTGCCCAAAGTGTTTGTTGATTGATCTCAACAAACATTCAGACTGTTTGTGCCAGCAGGACTGGTGAGTCGAAGATTGTGCTGTCTGGGCACGAATCACTTGTCGCGCTCTGAGTTGGCTTTGAGTTGGCACGTGGCCACCATGATCGTTGGGTTTGCCCAGAAATGGCAGATACCAACATGGTGCATGGAATATTACTGGGATATTGGAGGAATATATCAGTGAATTACCCTCCGGAAATGAAACATGGCTAGCCCGACCCCCCTCCGTAAATGGGCATCCAGAAATGGGAAATCCATCGAACTAGATGGTGTATTTTTTTCATGATTTTCCAATGTCATGTTTGATTACTAGAGGCTATTCTGATTGGGAAATGATGATCAACAATGGATTTTGTTTGGGTACCCTATTTCCGGACAACCCCCTTTGCTTTTGGAGATAGGTTCAGTTTTTCTGTTTCAAGAGTGTGCCCTCCGATCATCAAAAGTGGCATTTCAAATCCATTGATATTCCTTTTCAGAGCTGATTTTCCTGTCAGAAAGTCGGAATTCCCCAGCGACATGGGTATGCCTCCATACCCCACACTTCTAGGGGTCACACAATTTTCCTGACAAGGGCCATATAGTGGGGCCCATCCACCATTTTGAGACAAACCCGTATGCTATTGGCAAAAGCGTTCGCCATCATGACTTTGCCCATATGATCTCATATGCATGTGGATGTCCATTTACACGGTCAACCCCGGAGTAGTCCAACCCCTGAACACTGAGCTGTTTAATTGGGAGGGTAGCACTTTAGTATCAGATTTACTTGATGATCACTATTTGGGGGTAACTCCTCTACTCATTAGACCAGGGTGACTAAATTTGGCGATTTTCCCATTGCATGGGGATTCCTCCAACACCTGGAGAGTGCACTAGGTTCTCGGTGCCTCTTATGCGCCCTCGTGCCCACAAGCAGAGCAGCAAGCAGAGCAGCAGAAAGATGAAAATGGCTAAGCCATGCGAGCCAAACTCAGCTGTTTACTTTGCAAAAGATACAAATTCAATCTAATTAGATGCATTGAACTTTTCGAATGTATGCTGTCTTTTGATTTTGCACTTTACTGCCACTGAGGTCTTTTCCATGCTACATTTGTAGGTTTACGTTTCACAGGAATTCGGAAATTTGTCATTTTGTAATTTCAGAATTCGCCATGCTCGGGTTTGGTCTCGGGAAGGTTCTTCTCAATGGGCTCCCACAGTGGACTCCAAAGACAACTCCAAAGAATAGTAGACGAATACTAGACGGTTGAATGCCTTCGAATGTCTTGAAATTGCAGGTTACGTTTCACTGCAAAGACAAGCAAAGTGGAGATTGAGTCGGTGTGAAATAAGTGAAACCAGTTGAAAGCTGTTTTCGTACTTTGCAGATGCTTCTTAGATCTTGCCTTCAGATTTCAACATCCAGAAACTCTGTCGCCTTGGGCATGACTTGATTCGTGACGTCGAAAAGTGAATTCAGTGAATGCTGAAAACTGCGTAAACTGTGTTGCTCACGGTGCTCACGTTGCTCAAGAGCAGTCGCAACCTGCAGCCATCCTGATCAGTCGTGGACAGTGCCTCGGCTTTGACCGAAACCGGTGAAGCAGTTTAGCTGCAGTACCTGGCTGCTGTTCCGGGTACTCAAATGAAAAGCCATGCTCCAAATGGATCGTTTAGCTGGTTAATGTTATGTTTCGTACTAAACACGAGCACTCCAAGTCATCTTGCGGATCCATTCATTCCAAGATGACTTGACCCTTCTCCCTATCTTTAGACCAAGATGCGCCGCGTAGCCTCTGGTGACAAACGCATTCGAGGCAATCGCGATGACGACTCGCAGCTCAGCCGCGATGGAAATCTGGGGGTTAAGTCGGGGGGTACCGAATCAGGCCCTAAAAGCTTCCTTTTTGGGGGTGGTTTCCATCCATACCCCCGAATGGCTATTAAATAGTAGGGAAAATGATGACAATCCATTGGAATTGGGGGTATCCTACTTTCAGACTAACCCCTTTGTGAACGACATGTCCTGAAGCTTTCAGAGCCTCCAAACTAGGGACAAGATACACCCAGTGGTTCGAAGCCTCTCCCTTGTTCTGGAAACACTTTCTGTTGGTCAGATGTGCCTTTTTTATCGTTTTTGTGGGATCAATGCACACTGCCGGTGGCAATCTTGATTTTTTTGGTAGTTTAGAGTCTCAAAAAAAACGGCCGACTGATTGAGTCCCCAAACTTTGATCTTTTTACTCCCCTATTTGAGGTGGACATATCCATTTTGGGATATTCTTGGTAGTTGAGGTCCCCCATGTTGCTGGCCAATTTCTGTCTCTGGATTCATCTCCCAGCTTTTGCTGACACCTTTTCAATCCAACCTGCTGGAAAATCAACACAGCTGCTTTTCCAGTGGGCTACGTTTGTTCGCCGGACAGTCCAGGCAACGTTCTCAATCGAATCGTCATTTGTGCGAAAGGTTTCCACGTGTTTGATCATTTTTGTTGCTTCAAACTCTTTTGATGATTAAGACTAAATTAAGACCGCTAATTCTCCCTTTTCCAGAAATGATGTGTTAATATATTTTATATATAATTAATAGTAAACACACCCAAATTTGTTCCCGACTAGTACCTCATTTGTCCGCAGCTCTTGTTGATGCACAACTTCGACAGAAAAATGTCAGTAAAACGGTTCGACCCAATTTTTTAGTGAAGTTCAATCCCCGTTCTGGTGAAATTCAAAAACAAATGTCGCGAACATCACTCCCATTTTGTTGGTGACCTTTTGGTAATTTTAGCAATTAGTTTGCCATGGACAATCACAATTCTCAATAAGTCATCGAACTAAATGGGCTATAGATGGCTATAGCCGTTTTTTCATTTTTTTTGCTGAACCAGATGGTTGGTTGCATCCTCATTTTGCTGCTTAAATCCAGATCTTGTTGGTGAAATCCCCGACACTTGCGGTGGAGCAGCGGGGAGGGCCCGAGGTGCTCTGCGTAGCAGCCGCCTCTCAGTGGTCTTTGCTCTGCTTGCCGCATTTTGGGCGGTGCAGGACACCGGTTTTGGAGAAGGGTGGCTGGTTCATGGTGTTTCCAAGAGCAACAAGAAAACGGCTATAGATATAATGGGATCTAATGATTCTAATGGGATATAGTAATGTCAATGGGGATACATAAACATAACTATCGTCGGCAAAAGCGTGCTACAGATCAACACAAAATGCTAATATGTGGATCAACGCAACATGAATGGCTATGGCTATGGATCAACTTTAAACCCATGGAATCCTTTGGTTTTCACACCAAAATACATCCCACCAAAATATGGTAAAACAAAAAGCAAGTTTTGATCCGTCCCTCAACATCTGCAACCGTGGTGAATGGAGGACGCTGTCAGGAGATATGGTTGTATCAAGTTGTATCCATACTCCCTATGAAATGATATGGAACCGGGAGCCAAAGGAGCTATGAATTGAGTGTCCCAACCACATGACATGGCCTTTCAGGCGGTTTAAGCCACAGTAATGGGTGCCCAACAAAATTTGGGAACAACAGAGCAACAAAGATAGGGCCGACCTACTATAGGCAAAAGATCCGCGACTATAGTTCAACAGATTAAGTCAAATTGTACTCTGTTTAGGCCCAATTATACCACCCACAACCCACTTAAAACCTACACATCCATAGCCACAATGCCACTATCCCACTAATCTATCCCTATATTATGGTTAGTTTATAATAGTTTATATAATATCCCATTTTACAATCATACCAAAATTCTATCGATCTGCAAGTTTGAAAACATGCTGATTATATAAATATCCCAACCCATGAAACACAGAATATCCCAATGATATGCGAATTACCCTCTGGTAACTCAATGTGAGAAAATTGCTCAGCAAAAAGTTCGTTGATTTACCTATGAACATCCTGTGATTTTCCAGTTCGCAAACTGTTGGTTTACCAGCGGGTGTCTAAAAGATTAGTGATACCTCATGGACATATTGAGCATCTATTAATCCATGAAGGATTAACTACCCCTCAACATAAACGATCATAAACTGTTAAATTTACAGGTTACATGGGTTATATCCCCTATTACATCCCCTATTATATCCCAGTGTAGCACCATGTTTGATGGTTAAATCATATTAAATCCTAATTTTTGTTGTGACATATACTACTTATACCATCTTATTACCGCCATAAGCCACACATGTTGAGGCCTTTGTGGCACCACAGCCTCCACGCACTGGCGCGGAAACCACCAGATCCATTGCTGCCAACGTGAAGCCGGCCGTGGAGCAGGGGAAACCCAGGAATTTCTTAGATAAATCGTTTAACTCCGAGTTTGTTGTGGATTAAATCATCATTCTTGATGGGTTAGGGTTAGGATTTATAGAATATCCTGATGAACTGACTTATGCTTCTTGATCTTCCTTGTCCTCCAAAGCGACGCAGAATTCGTTGGACTTCTGTTTGAATGGGTCGGAATTGTGTACGTAAAAAACATGTACAGATATCCAAGAGTATAAACATGTATAAACATGTATAAATATGTATAAACAAATCAAACACAAGAAGTATCAAAAAGACATCCAAAAACGACAAATCGTCGCCAAAAGCGTTCAAATTTCCGGGTCCAAGGCCGCAGGCCGAGCAGGGCGACAGCATTGGCGCCACCGTGGTCCGAAACTCAGCGTGGCATCACTGGTATGTTGGTCCTGAATTGGTGGAAAAATTGGAGGACACATGCCGAAACTGTGGATTTTGTTCAGAAAAATTCTGTGACCATATTTCAGCAAAGATCTGAATTCGGGGAGTCCAAACCTGAGATATTTCCAATTTCAGATTCTTCACTTTTTCAGAACCCGGTACTGGTAGCTTTCACTGGGAAACCGAGGTTGGTGTTTGGGCCATTGCTGGCATTTCTGCGATGGCTCGAACGAGACTGCGGGCTGAGGCGGAGAGGGATGATGTCGACACGACGGTTTTTTAGAGTGTTGATAGACGGTGATAACCATAGTCTAACCATAGGTTGAAACTCAAACTATGGATGTTGAAAGATGTTGAGTTGGAATTTCTTAACCATAGTCCTCATCGTCTGTATTTTCCAATGGGAAGATGTAATGTGCGCAAGTGGTTGCTCGAAACGACATGATTTCCAAAACCAGGCTATTGACTCGGGTAGGCAAAAGACACTGAGCCAGAGACGGAGCAGAAGAAGCCCTTCAACGTTTGGGACTGGCGCCGTCGTTTCAATGTCTTGGTCATTCTTGGCGATCCGCCTGGTGCCACTGTGGCATTGGTTCAGTTTCTCTGTATTTCAAGTAAGGTAGACCCAATGCAAACCATCCCCAATGATTAACCTCTGGTGGGTTTGTTTTTACATCATCCCATTCTGATGGGAACGTATGTACATATATATATATATTAATATCAATATATATATATAGTTATATATATATATATATGTTAGGTATACCTTCAATCATGAATCCCACTTGGGGATGGTTTACCCAATGTCTTCGCCAAGCATCAGCAGGAACCTGACACCTACGGAAACATCTCTATGGATGATGTCAAGAAGTACGGCACCGTCACCACCCTAGCAGATTCGATGTCACTACCTGGGTTTGAAAATATGGTATCCCAGAAATCTGATGGTTAACCATCATTTTCTCTATTGAAATGCCATGGACTGGGAATTATACCAGAAAACATCAGGCCTGCCTGTCCTGAGTCATGTATTGGACTATCTTTTGGCCTGGTACAGTACTTCCAGCCTCCGGGATGTTCCGACGATCAGAGGCCGGCACTTTGTCCTACGTCATCACCGAGTTGCTCTTCTGGGCAATTGCCTTTCCCACCGAGTGCTGATCTTGGGCATTTCAGGGCTGCGCATTTCAGCGCTGCGTTTCGCTGGCGCGTGACTCTCCCCACTTTGGGTGGTATCTATCCCCCTTCTGATAGCTCAGTGATGTGTCTCCAGTGTTGCTTAACTCCCTATGTTTGCCACATTTTCTGTCATTTTCTCAGGTGTATTGTCTACCTGAACACTGCTGGCCACTGGCCTGACTTCAGCAAGCCTGAGGAGCTGCTGTGGGGATTCTCCCTGAATGGAATGGTGTCTCAGGGTATCTGCCTTGTAAGACTTCTTGTATCACCCCAATGAATTGACATGGATCAAAATTTTGACCTTGGCAAATGAGGATTGACTACAAATCATGACCAATTACATCCCATTACTTGGTATTCTTGATTCATACCGATATCTCAGTGTTGCTGGCTGGTTCAGTCCACCGTTGTTGTTTCAGTCCCGCTGTTGCTCAATATCCTAACTAGATCTCCAATCATCAATCAATCAACCAATCAACCAACCGATACCCGTTTCCAACCCACACTGGCACCCATATCTTATGCCTGAAATGATGTATACTCGCCAAAATTGCATTTTTTCATCCGGAAAACGAGACTTTAAATCATCAACTTCACTTGGAGAGGAGAGCGCAGCTGTCTTCGGCCTGGTCTTCGCCGCCTCCAACATTGCCCCGGGCCCTGCGGGCGGGGCTGCGAGGTGGTGATGTCCGCAAATTGTTTTGGGGCGGTAGCAAGATAATTTTCATTGAACTCAGAAGAAAGGATCATTTATATAGGACAATATGGGATATATAATTGGATTATCATTTTGATGTTTTTTGAGATATTGAACATCTTAATACATCTTATATAATAGAAATCTTTGAAATATTCTTATATTTGGTCTATGAATGGATTTCGGGGTCCCAAGTCTTGGGCCCCACCGTCTTCTGAGGCTCGGCTTTTGCTCCCACTTCGATTTGGTGCTGCTTTGGCCATGGCACCTTGGGTGTGGGTCGCAGAGATGTCGACAGATTACAGGCTGCGCGCTGATTAGCAGCACAAGTTGAGGAACACTCCTGGCAGCCAAGGTCGATGAGAACATTATGCAGAAATTCTTTAAGAAGGAGGAGGCACAAAAACCTTAGGATCACACCCCTATACATTTCTACATCAATTGATTACACCATTTATTGATGGTCAAATCGCAATTTGTCTGTTAAAATCCCTGATTTTTGAATATTTTGGATAGAGCACAATTTCGAGCTGTTACATCCACCAGTGCCCAAACCCTCATGGGGCAGGCCAAGGAGGGCGCTTGAGCGAACCGCTTAAAACATTTGTTAGGGCCTGAGATGAGCTCCGCTTGACAATGCGAATGAAATATGAATACAATGATATCGAAAGACATGTAAGTCATGTCTGTGCATAAATCATATTCACAATAGTGAATGTAGATGCAATAATTATTCTGGTGTACACAAAAGCAAAACTACAAATATATTATATACATTTCTCTCTCTCTCTCTCTACATAGCTATTATATACACACATAGATACATAAGAATGTACACCGCACATCCAATTCACCCGAAGAAATGGGATGCCGCCCCGTGGCCAAATGCCATGTGTCCAGATCACATGGCCAAGTGGCCCGCTACACATTCAGGCTCTGGGCATGCTGTGGCAAGGCCCACAGCCGTCAGAATCTCAGCCTTTTTTTGTGGCAGCGGTAGGATAGTGAGAATCATACAAGCAATGATGAAGATGCTAACAGCTGGGTTAGTACTATGATTGGAATTTATGGTGGGTGAATGACAACCACTGGATAACCCCAGGAAAAGGGTACGACATGGTACGACTACTAACGAGACTATCAACCATTTACTTACAAACTGGCCAGGGATCCAAGTGGAAACTCAGGTTGAGGCCGGTTTTCCATCACCCGCGACCTGAAGAAATTGGGAACAGTCTCGTGACTCTTGGGATTCTATATATTTGAATTGAGTGTCAAGCATTGAGTGTGAAGTAGTGTAAAACTTCAACTTTTGTTTCAAGTGTTGTGTTGGTCAATTTCCAGGTGATATTGGCTGTAGCCCAGATTTTCGTCAGCGGAACCAGCAGACTTATCACTTAGATAATTCTGAAGTTCCGGTTTCGCCTGACCCACTAGTCAGCTAAGCTGGACTGGGAACAGGAACTTGTGAGCATTTGAACAGTGAACACAGTTCTGGCGATTGGCGCGGCAAAGAGTGTCCGTTCCATGTTTTCATCCATTGTCTATGAGAATCTATGATTGGTGACATGCCAGATACATCCCGGATATGACAGCAAAACCAGGGGCATCTTGGCTCTGTTGAACGCCAACGCGCACGCGCTGTACAAACCGAGAAACACCAGGAAAGTCTTGGCAAAAGCTGCTTGTCCATGGGTGGACCCTTGCAGGACAAATATCCATTCACCAGATCTCAACGGCGAGGTTTTGGTGTTCACTCAGGTACCTGGGTTTCGACACATGCTCATACAGAACTTTGTGTGTTGCCTTCACAATCTTGAGCAAATGCTAATATCCTGAAGGCATTCCGCATGATCACCTTATCTCAAGCTTGAAGGATCAGACAAGGATCATGAAGCTTCTGGAGACTTTGGGACATGGACAGAAGCTGCTGAATTTGAATTTGGTTTAGGCGCACGAAAAAACCCTACAGATGTGGCAGAGACAGCATTGGACACTGCTGGCATCAGGCAAGATACCCAACTGAATCTCCATTGTAGAAAAGCAGAGTAGGACGCTTCAGAAGCACCAAAAAGTGCGCTAAAAGCACTACAACACATTGCAACTCTTTCCGTAGATCGACCTTGGCTGCCGAGAAGCAGCTGGCCGCTTGATGGCTTCTGACAGCCAAGTCAGCAGTGCTCGCGCAGGCTCAATGAATGAAGACGAGGCGCTCGGAAGATTGAATTTTGATTCGAAATTAGTAAACTAGTGTTTGGAAGTTTGGATTGTAGGTGTTTCAATTCATGCCCCATGCCCCATGAATCTGAATTGTAGGTTGGAATTCAACACCTTTCATGCCTTTGAGCAGGTTGAGTCGCGACCAGAGTTGGATCAGCAAGCTGGAGCCACAGTGGGACAGTTCTTGGGACAGTGAACGCTGCTCCGCCGCGGCTCGTGGCCCCGTGCACCGAGGCCCTAGATCTCTCCGCAGGTCGTTTCAGCGAGAGCGGCCCCGAGAGATTTCGGCGCCTGAAGGCGATGCCGAAAATGCGTTCAGGATGGCTTTGGCTGAAAATGGCCCAGTTATGCCATGTTATGGCAATTTTCATGGGGATAATATGGGGTAATTAATGACATGAAATTGATGTGAAGAGGATGATAAGCGATTGGATGTTGTGTGTTTGACTTGGATCTTTTGCATCAACTCTGGTGGTGTCAGATATTTTCTTCAAGGATCGTGGTTAACCTGCCCAGGTTCTGCTATTGTCGGGAGCGCCTCTGGCAACGGAGGATCTGGCCAAGGTGAGGGAAATTTCGATGAATCTTCCAGTGGCAATGGGAAACTCTGGGATAGCCCAGATTACAGTAATACAAGTAAAACCCGCACGAGGCGGGTGGCGGAAGTTTCCAAAAGAAGAGAAGCTTAAGACTATAGGGTCGAAACACAAGTTTTGCCTATAGGAGCTGG
>BGPT01002905.1:7940-72642 GCA_003297045.1 Symbiodinium sp. clade C Y103
TAGCCGTAGGGTAGTGAGCTTGGAATGGCAATGGCATCCCTTTTGCCTTGCCTGGAATTGTATTTAGGGCCGCATGGACTTCACTCGAGGGGGGAGAAATGAAATACCGTAGGAAATGACCCCTAGAGTGTGTATAGTATTACTCATTCAGTTCATGCGTGTCTTACCAATGTTTCATTGCCTCATTTTGCCANTCATTTTGCCATCCGGCGACTTACTTTGGCTCAAGCTGTTGTCAAAACAGGTTCGCAGCTGTGTGCTGCCGTGCATACCATTTCACCTGGGAGCTGGGGCGATTTTGGTTTTTACTAAAATGGTCATTTTTAATGGTAGATTAACATAAACCAACCAATTGTTGGGTTAATAATTTTGAGCCATACCCATATAGATTTACAGTTTGAATAAAATTACCGAAGTCTAAGACTTTGGAACAGTGAACTTCTATGAACTTCTGATTACGATGCTGGCGGCTATCATATCTGCAGCAGCCGTGCTCATGTAATTTCCCTCGCAAAGCATTCCTGGGATTTCCCGGGCTGTGGAAGGTACATTGTGGTCCGGGATGTTTGTTTGATGACGACACTTTGGCCAATCCAAACATGCTGCCTCAAACTAGTGACCATGAACGATGAAGCTGTGCAGTGCACTACTTGTCCCTAAGGGGTGCAGCTTGCAATCCTACGTCATGACACGGGGTGTCTAGAGTTGATGACGGTGTTGCCATTTTTTTGGATGGGTCAAAATCATTGACACGCCCCAAAAATGGATGTTTTTCTGATTAGTCATCCCAAAAATGGATGGTATCTTGTAAACACCCTCCAAATGACCAGCCTTTTGTGGGTCCAAGATGGTACCTACCATCGTTTCGAGGCCGCTGACTCGCTGGACGAGGTGGGGAAAAGCGCTCAGATGTCAAGTTCTCAATACATGGCCGCGGTGTACCAGATACACAATCTAGATTATTACATAATATATTATGATATTATATATAATACATGTATGTATTACTATGTATTATAAAATATTATATATATTAATATATATATATATACACAAATTTTATACAATCCATTGCTTTATTTCGTGTTGCTTGAAATACCTTTGGAATACATCGAGAAAGTCACGAGGTCATGACTCAGGAACATCTCGTCAGTTCCGGTTCGTTCCGCCAGGCGCAGGGCCAACCAGCTCCGTTGCAGCGTTGCTGGGCTCGTTTGGGATGACGACTGGGATAAGTCTTGATAAGTCTTGATAAGTCTTGGACATGGGGATGACATGGGTATTCATCATACTTTTGGGATTCAAGATGTTTCAATGATGAGGACAGTTATCAGTTTTCAGCTCGGAAAAAACACAGTATGCTCCCACTGGGAAGGTTGCAGGTCACGTTTGCTGAGGTCTGATTAGACCTAAAGCCCTTCAAGTGCTCGACAACCTGCCGCCTATGCGTGCTCCCTGCTTTGGCTTAGCCGTTGACTCCGTTGGTACGCTGTTTTCAGTGATCGGCATAGGATCAACAACCATGGCTTAAACCTGCACGCAGCAGGTGGCGTTCTGAAGGGAAGAAGTAGCAAGGCTGGGACTGGGGCTGAACGTCCACCTTTTCGAATCCTTTTGAGATGTGTAAAGTCGGTCGACATTCTGAAACCGAAACCCTGGAAATCTGGGCGGCGCTTTCCAATCTGTTTTGTTTTCAGCTCCTTTGTTCGTGATGAAATGATGATTGTCCCAATGACGAATACTTTTGACATAGATGACTCAACCAGCACTAGACAGAAGAGTATTTGGAGGTCTATTGGTCAAAACCTGGTTTCGTCTGAAAATATAGTACCCCCAAAATCCAGTGCTTTCAAACAACACTTGCACCATTGAAGCGCCAATTTCTGAGGTATACCATGGTATACCCGATTTTGAGACACATTCAAAGATCATATTCTTGATGAGTTCCCATCATGCCTCCACTACATTTATAGATAAGTTAAACTATATGTGTATGTTTTGATATTCATCACGTGTCCAATTATAGCGTATCGATGCGCTCCTTGTACCCCATTTTTTGGTGGTTGCCTGTTGCCTTCCCAATTTCTGGTGATTCAATCCGCCCCCTCGCCCTTGTGGCTTCTCATCAGGACCTGAACACCGTTCCCCTGGCGGAGGCAACTTTATCACAACTCCTCCAGGCGAGAAATCGTGGTGAAGTAGTGGGGATAATGTGGAGAATGGTGCCAGCAATGTTGTTTTTTTCTCGCAGAAATCTTGATAAACCAGTGGGGTTAATGGAAGTTTATATGGGATATAGAATGCGAACATGGTGGTTTATGGAACTTAATGCCGATTTAGTGGAACATCACCAACAGTTATGGGGACATTTACACATCTTCGTGAAGAGACAACCGGATGATATTGCTTTGCAACACGTTTTGAAGAATACGGCACAACTTTTTCGGCTCCAATTCGGACGTTGGAAGAAACATGTTTACAGCAACTCCCAAAGGGTAGAAAAAGCAGGAACAATAATTATGCTACTGAATGTGTATAATGATCCACATCCTAATCCACTTCAAGATGTATTTGCATAATTTAATGTCCGGGTGCCATATGAGAGATATCGACATGGTTGGTGGGACAAAGACATGACATCGGACATGTTCTTGGGATGCACCCTGTCATAGTGGAGCCATCACCCCCAGAGAAGACGGTCACAATTCCATTGCCATTTGAACTTTGCCCAGGGATGGTGGCAAGAACTACCGTCTTGGGAGCGCAGGGTGGCGAGCCCAGTGCTGCCCAGTAGTTTGGTTGCGAAATGCAACCGACGTTGGGATAGAAAGAGGCATCCTACAGAGAAATATGTGAGCGAAAAAAATAAACTGCAGACACCACTTTGGGAAGGCTTCATTCATCCACCATGAATATCCATAAATCAAGATATTTTGCTACAGTATATAAACATACATGTATTTGATCACCTGCAGCTGCGCAGAAGCGACCTCCCAAGGCCAGATCGGTTTGAAGAACCAGGCTGGGTGCTCTTATCTTCCCACCGGTGATATTCTGTTGAGTCTACTACCAATATGGAAATGGAAAGACGATTGAATCACCAGAATATATTCCAGTGAAGAACCAACATCTTCCAATGAAAGTTTTCTTTTCCACCCTCTGATTCAACCATGTAGCCAAGACTTTTTGAAAGATGTTTGGCCCAACTTCAAGCTGGCAGGCAGCTTACAGCAAAGAGCTGGTTTTCGTTGCCTGCCCGGCTGCCCTGCGGGGTGCATCCTATTGGATCCCCCAGCTGGCTAGAGAGACCGTTGACATCCGTTGACTAATGCGCGCACTCTGCGAACGTCAGTTTGCTGCTGTACAGAAGTCGGCAAGGCCCGGCATGGCTGACATTAAACTTATTTGGGGAAATTCCACTTGAACAGTGTCAGCAGTGTGTTTTCCAAAAATACCTCAGCAAAATCCATGGTCAGGTGCCCAGGACACTGTTCGAGCACTCCACTGCATTTGGTCATTGGCGGCTGACCTCGCAAAGCCAAGGACAAAAGGCGCCGTTTTTCCACCCGGGGCAGCCTTCGGCTCTGCATTGCGCAGTGGCTGGACGTTGCCTGAAGTTCCAGCTGGAAGGTGTTTGTTGTTTGCAGTCGACTATAGGTTCAGAACAGCATCAAGAATTTACAGCTTCCACATACTTCCATATACTTCCCAAATAGGGTACACAATCGTAAACAGATATTGTCACATTGAGTTTAGCAACGGCAAAATGTTTGGCCCCCCCCCAACGGGGTCAGAGGTTCTTACAGTTCAGAAGGCTTTCCGGCGCCTATGGCTAATTATTTGGCCCAGCTCCTCCTCCTTTTGCCAAATGGCAGAGACAACCTGATGGTCACTTGGAACTGCTGGAAGCATAGTCATAACCAACTTGGAATTAACAAAAGCTACACAGTTCCAGGTGAAAATTAGAAAAAACAGGTGAAGTCCTGTTTTCGGTCACGGGATCCAGAGTCTCAAGATGTGCAGTTCATGATGGAAGACATTTTTTGTGACGACTTCAGCCACTTGATCCCGTTGTGATCTTGGCTTACTGGCCCAATTTTTTGAAGGGTGGATCATGGGCCGCACATTTCGATACATTTCACATTTGCGCCGCTCTCGTGAAAGTTCGCTGCCGGCGTTCGGATCTTGGGATGACTTCAGCGAGGTGACATGGATAGTTTAAACAATGCCTGTTTCCAAAGAAAAAAACGCAGCACTAAGATTGGAAGTGCAGATGGTGCACTGAGGTTTCAGGCTTCAATATACGAACACACTGACGGTGTAGTTTGCTCCGCCCTGCCCGGCTCAAGCGATGAGCCGTTACGCCATTCTCATGGCAGGATCCTCGGAAACGTTCAGGAACTAAGGAAGAGAATCATGATTTCTGAGTCCTCCCACAAGATAAGACTGAAAAATCTTTTGCATCCCAACAGGGGTCCTTAATTTCTTCTTCTTTGGGAAAAATGTAAATATTGTTTTTGGTTGGCAAATAGTGTCTCAATGTGTCTCAATTTCAGCACGGTGATTATTTTCGGAGCAAGTATAATGGACCCTGATAATTGATGGCTTGAGTACTCCACCTTTTCATGGGTTTGACCAAAAAAAGGGTGCCCCAGAATCCGGTGTTTTAAACTACTGTGATTTTTTGCATTGTTTGATGGCCATAAACTGCTCTGTTTCTAGGTATATGCCTATTGTGGCTGGTTTAATCCAATGTTTGTTGGCAAAACTCGCCATGTTTCTGTTGATCAACTCCATTTGAATCACCAATTGTGGTGGTTGTAGCCCCCATCTACAGATAGTGATTCCCTTTTTGGAAAAAGCTGCTCAGGCGGAGTTTGGCTGCGCCCCCGATCCGCATGCCTGTTGGGCTTCAGCCAGGCCCGTTGTAGCTCTAAACCTTGCCTTCGTCTATACATCATATTGCATATTGACAATTAATTCATATCTACACACACATGATATATATATATATAAATAATACATATATATATATATATTTATTTGTTTATTTATTTGTTTATTTATTCATAGTCACGAATACGCTCCTTATCTATGAATATGTACATGCTATGATCCAGGAAAATCGCCTAAGTTGCATATGCCTTGACATTGACATGTTCTGCCACAGAACGACCTCCAGGAGTTGTGGTTAGTGGCACCGGTCTGCAATTGGCACCGCAAGGCGTTTGGCCGTGGCCTCAACAACATCAATTGACGCCTCAACAACTGTTGAAATCAGCTCCCATGGCGAACTCAACTGTTGAGTGTGGTGAGACCGCGTCTTTTGTGTTTTCTGTCCATGGTCGTGGTTTTTCCCTGGTTTAAGCGGAGGCTTTGAGCCAGCTGTCGCATGTCACTCCGGACTCAGGAAGAAGATCTTGCGTCCGGCTCCGCACTATGATGACAAGTCCGATCTCAGGACGTGCCGTGGAAATCCATGGCCTGGAGTGTGCCCTGTTGCATTGAATTCCTATGATGACTCACAGATTAGTTGGGGATGCCCCTGAGGATTTATGACATTTTATGACCATCTTTGTTGGGAAGGTGTTTGCTAGGGATCAACCTGAAGGCAGAAGACAGTTTCATCAGAGATGTGTGAAATCATCGTACTTCTAACCATTCTAACCCTCTTGTAGAATGAAACCAATTTGGACCTCCTGTGAATAGACAATACAGTGTCAGTTCCAATGGAACCCGTCAGCGACAATACCGCGGCGACGCCATGCGACGCCATTTGCAGGGTCCTTGGAGCATCATCGGCGGTTGAATCACTAGGCCGCCAGTGCCGCAGGGTGTCGACTGTTTTCGATTTGCATCGTATTGCATCATGAATTGCATTCGATTTGCATCTTTTCTGTTCATTTCCTGGGTCCACTGTCCACTTGTGATTGTGCAGTTTGTGCGCCTGCCATTGTGAAGATTTGATGTATGAAAGATGGCGTTTTGAGAGTAGCGATGCAAGCAATCCTTGCCTTCTAAGATTTTTGTTTGAGCACGGATGTGTAACATTGTGTACCTGGTGGTGTTGCAAGGCTCAAATTGCTTGGTGTCTGAGGTGTCTTTTTGCTGTGCCAAACCTAAGGTCTTTTTGTGCCAAGATGGGAGGCAAGCCGGAGGTGACTGTCTTCTTTGAACCAGAGACACACACAGTATGCTCCGTAGTGAGAGACCCCAACAGCCGCAAAGTGGCCGTGGTCGATTCAGTGATGGGCTTTGACTTTTCATCTGGAAGCACCAGCACAGCACATGCAGATTCAGTGATTGACTTCATTCAGAAGAATGCTTTGGAGGTGCAATGGATTCTTGAAACTCACGCGCATGCGGATCACCTCTCAGCAGCTCCTTACATCCAGGAAAAGCTGGGTGGTAAGATTGCCATTGGTGAACATATTCGCCATGTTCAGGATGTGTTTGCGGGCGTCTTCAACCTGGGGCCTGACTTCCAAAAGGACGGATCTCAGTTCGACAAGCTCTTTGCCGATGGTGAGACCTTTCAAATCGGTGAGTTGAGTGCTAGCGTGATGTACACACCTGGTCACACACCGGCGTGCGTATGTTACCTGGTGGGCGATGCGCTCTTTACCGGTGACACCCTTTTCATGCCGGACTATGGCACAGCTCGTTGCGACTTTCCAGGAGGATCTTCTACCAAGCTCTATGAGTCCATCCAGAAGATCATGACGCTTCCAGATGAGACTCGCGTCTTCGTGGGCCACGATTACCTTCCCAAAGATGGCAGGAAAGAGTTTGCTTGGGAGACCACAATTGGAGATGAGAAGAAGGGCAACATCCATGTTGGTGGAGGAAAGTCTGCAGAGGAGTTTTGCCAAATGCGCGACACTCGCGATGCACAGTTGGCAGTCCCAAAGTTGATCGTTCCCTCAGTCCAAGTAAACATCCGTGCAGGTCGGTTTCCAGAACCAGATGCCAATGGACATGTGGCCTTGTCATTGCCTATCAATAAGATCAGCAACACGGGCAGCCTAAATCCATAAGTCCCTGGATTCTCGGGACGCCAAGGCGTCAGGCAAATTGATTCCAAAGGCGTTGCCGATGCCGACGCGAGACTACTTGCTTTGACATGCTAGTCCTCCAAATCGAAAGTGGAAGGAGAAAAAAGGCACCGCATCATAATAGTGTATATCAGCGATTATATAATATGAACTGCCAGGATGGACAGAAACAGATGAAACGAAACGAGCATTCTTGAAACTGTCAGACTTCAAGATCAAACAACATTAGAGAATTTCCGAATCAATCAGCCCGGGCACCGTGAGAGGTGGCCCTGAAGATGTTCAAGCTGATAGCAGGCTGTGGTCTCAGGATATCTGCCGCCGAAGAATCTCCGCTTCGGGGAGGACATCAGTGTTTGTTGCAATGCCAAGATTTGGTTTGGAAACGATTGTCTTTACACAAACAAGACACTCAACAAGTAACAAGACTGTATATAATTATGAATCATATATACTTGTAAATATATGTATATATACTTATAAAAGCAAAAAAAACAGACACACAAAGTGTGGTACTTGTGGCGTCTATGTAGATCATTCCGGGTCTTGCTGAGGCCTGCGGGAGAAGCGTCAAAGGCCAGCTGCTGAACAACACAACAACGGGCCTGGACGTTGCAACGAGCAGAGCGATGTAGCCAACCATCAAAGATTTCATGAGAAAGAAGGGGATATCATGGGATATCAACAATTTGGAAGTGCCACCAACCAGCATGGATGTTGATGCCTCACTATGTGGAAGAGTGAATGGGCTAAGCGCCAGGATGCGGAACTTTCCCTGGTAGCCAGGGGAAACCATCTACAAACATCTACAAACCATCTATTTGCGTTTGCAATTGGACCGCGTTTGTGTTGAGTCTCAACCAATATGCAGTACAGAAGCCCTGTCTCTCTCGATGAGTGATCCCTGGCAAGGTCAGTGCTCGTGCGAAGGTTCCTGAACTCAGGTGTGAGAATGAGAGTGTCACTCCCAATTGAAGTCAGAAGTCAGGAGTCTCTTTTCATGCCGGCCATGATGTTTTTTCAACAATAAAAGTGTCAACTTGACCTTGAACCATATGTGGAGTGTACAGTATATCCATATTGGGGGATGATCATCAATCCGTTAGTAGGGATAATACACCCATTATAAGGACATTATGGGATGGATGACCATAAACCATATACCATGCATTTGGACCCTAGCACATAGCTCTCCAAAGCAACGTCAGAAAACACGTTGGGAGATCAACGGGATGTCCTTCAGCCAGGCAGCCCAAGACTGGCCGGGAAAATCTGAAGAGAGCTGCGAAAGGCTGCCACCAGTGGATGGGATCGGCTGCACTTCACCCTTAAAACTTCAAAGTCGCACAGTAAATCTGTTAGAGATAGACTGTGACTGTTCCTGGTGGAACAGTCAATTTGAGCATGACTCATTTTGAATCCACAGAGATTCTTGATGCAGCTTTGCAACGTGGCCAGTCGTACACATTGTACCTGGTTTTTCCCATTCTTAAACTGATGCACTTGCTCCTGAGAGGCCAAAATTTGATCAAGGATCCATGTTGTGAGATCCCATACCACCAAACAGAACACAGGATTCAAGCTGGATTGAGCCACAAGCTTCCAAATTTCCAAAATCATCCAATGGCCATAGATGGCCATTCAAATGGCACATGTATTTTGTATGGCATGTTCCGACATCATTTCAGCCACAGGCTCTGAAAAGCGGGCCAGCAGTCAAGACGCATCTCCAAAGCTCGGGCTCCAGTATCATAGCTGCCATAGCTCCTTTTGTTGACGCAGAACACATGGGGTCTTGTCTCAAAAAATGTTGAGAAACAACGATTCCATCCACAATCATCATTATCGTAATTTCCCCAATTTGAGACATGTTAGGTTCCAGGATTAGCCCCGCATGCCTTCAGCGAAGCTAACGTCACCCTGGGGGTGGGATAAATTCATCGGGAGGTTTCAGCAGACATTGTCATGAAAGTACTGCGCCCTGTAGTAGAAGACATATTTCTAGTTGAATAAAGTGATCTTTGATGACGTCACCAGAGATGATGGTTTATACCTGGAGACCCAGCCCAATATCAATCATTTTCAGGTTGGTGAATGATCACTGAAGGACAACTAATATCATAACTCATCCGGATAGCACCCAAATTCTATCCAGATACAGTTGGCGCAGGCAGTTCCAATCCCCCTGTTGTGCGGGTGAATCCCTTCCCCCGCTCATTTGCTCCCCAAGTGAAACCGTGGTTTAGCAACAGTAGTGGATCTATTTATTCATGAATCAGGATCCTATGTGGAGGGAGGATGCTGATATTTGATATAATATATTGGTATCATAGTGGCATATATTGTATCCATCCCCATCTCGTGATAAAAACATATATTAAACACCATGTTTTTGGTGCTTAAGCCCCCCCTGTGAAAACATGGGAGGATGGGACTGAGGCTTCCTGAGACCAAAGCAGAGGCGGTGGCTGATGGGATGAGGGGTGAACTCCTATACAGTTTGTATGATTTAATTCTACAATGCTCTGTGTATGTATAATGCATATATACGTATATTTTAACATGTATATACACATATGTATGATACACATTATACTAGTACAATTGTATATGTATATATATATATATAACTATATATATTATATATACATATAACCTGTGACACAGTCTGTGTATATATATATATATATATGATATCTAACGTACTATAGAGAGGCTGGTACACACAGATGTCCTTATGTACAGTTCAAATTACGAGTGCATATTGCCTTTGTGAATGTCCAGCCATAGCTGCCGGGATGTTCTTTTTTTGCACAGGAATGTCGTGCAAGAAGCATCGTTCCTGGCTGGTTTGGAGGCAGGGGAACTGCAGCTCAGAGGTTAGAATCTCTGTGGCCATTTCTGGTTGGAAAGATATTGGACATAATTTGGGAAAGATGGTGGAAAGATATTGGAAAGATGTGAATGTTGGTTCCGTTTTCTCTGCTCTGAAAATTGATGCTTCAGGCCTTGCAAAGTCACCACCATGCGGCTCAAGTCTTTTGTCCCTATGTTCAGTTGAGCTCAGTTGAGGTTTAGCATCTTCCAGTCGAAACGAGACGGAAGGGGAGATCAGTTTGTTGGCGTCGGTTGGGGCACCTGGCAGATCCTGGCAGCAGACCTGTGACCGGGGACAGCAACAGCCAAGAATGGGGTTGAACCAACCAGGATTCAGTCATCAAGAATAGGGTGGGAACATGAACCAACCAAACTGGGGGAGATGTTTCTAAGGTCTTTGCCGGTAGGCCGCCTGGTCCTCAGACTCTGAGAAACCACCAATCACTGATGTTCTTATGGGTGGCCACCTTTTTTGTATCCAGAAATCAACATTTGCATCCTTTCAAGACGTAAGGGTTTCCATGGGTTTCCCTTCAAGGACCCGCGGAATATTGACTGTGGAACCTCTAGGCCTGTGGTGTTTTTCGACTACGATCCCCGATGCAACGCTGCTCCTCGGGACTACAGCAGGCATCGGCGCTTTCTCCAGACATATGGAAGTAGGTTTCTGCGCAGACCTGGCTAATGCTTTCATATATATGAACGGTGCAAAAATTTGACCCACAGCTATGATTCAGAGAGTTTCGGATCATTTCTACCAGTTGACCAAGTGACAAGTGGCTGCTGCGATACAAGGCTCCATCAAGATTTTAACATATTTTAGCTGGGACTCCAAGTCTAGAAATTGGCCCTATGGCGACAATTGTTCTTCCCATGGCTCCCAAATGACTGGTGTTTGAGGAAATCAAGAACGGCAACGAGCAGAAGCTAGTTTGTCAAGTTCCGCAGACTTCAAAAAAAGAAATGGAACATGTCGATGTATCTCTTGATTTTCGAAAGCCAATCACTATAGCTCCATGATTTCCCACAATTTCCCACGATTGCCCGATCAATGGGAGCCAGCACCGCATTCTGTAACTGCGTCAGACTTCTGGACAGAGCAGAAGTGCAATCAATGGGCATCTCTTCTTTGCCTCAGAAGCGTGGCGGCAAACATGTCTGCTGATGATTTTCTTTCAAACATTTTCAGTATATTCTATAATTACTCCAATATTCCTGGAATATACATCACATATCGGTAAACATTAGAATGTGCTGAGGGATGCAAGTGGATTACTTATATTTTTTCGCATACATAAAATCTCTCAAACTCTAAAATCAGGAACATCAGGAAACTGCGTCTAGACAACTGTGATACTGTATCTCACTGTAGGACAGACAAGACACAGGTGTACAGGAGTTCTTGTAAACGGAACGTGTTCTAAATCATTGTTATTTCTGATCCAATTTTACGAACATGTACTTTGTTTCTGCAGCGTTTTTCTTTTTTGGGAGCTCAGGATGTTCTTTTGCCTGCAGATCACTCGGGATGTTCACGAGTGCCCAATGGGACATGGAAAGTGGTCCGCCATGACTGGAACGCTGGAAGAGCGAATGAGCAGCAGCCCTGGCAGGTACAATGCAGTTGTCAATACGTTCAAGCAGGAAGCCTCAGGAAGCCTCAGGAAGCCTCAGGAAGCTCACAGGTGTTTCTTCTCTTTGTTCTCGTTTATGTTTGACAATGTTTGACAATTTCAGACATTTCCAAAGCTACATTCTGTTTCAACCAGCCAGAACTTGCTTCATGTCAACCCCGGATTAATAAACCCTGGTTGATTGATTGGGGATATGCCCAAAAGAGTGATCATTTGCTTCTAAAACATTAGCAATAGTACTCCCCCAATGATCAACAGCCCAGAGGTGAAATCCCCCATCTGTGAACCTCGAAGGTTCGCAGGCTTCGAGAGAGTGAATGCCGACTCTCCCAAGTTTGCCATCTATTGGGGCCAGGTGCTCAGGTGTCGGTGAAAGTGTTGGGAGGGTCGATGGAACGGCGCAGATTCGCCAGTTGGGAAGATATTTGCATTCTTTGAGATTATGCATTCTGGAGATGAATTCAACTAGTGAATTTAGTGAGTGTAAACTGGTGATTGTCATTGGTGCAACTTCTATCATGGTACTGATGGAAGGACTATCCATTGTCACAGCAACAGAGGGAATCACATAGATCACGTCAGCAATACAGTTCCATGCTTGGATTCTTCGGTTCCGTCTGGAGATTAGAGGTGTGTATTTTGCTAGGATTTTTTTGCTTGGGTTTGTCTGAAAATGATATACCTCCCAAATAACAACCACTTTCATCAGAGAACATGATGATAAACTATTGGATCATGTGATAGATCTAGGTTTTCCATGGTTTTCCAACATTGGCAAATCCAATTCTATCAACCGCAGATTTTTCCCAGCTCCCATGATCCAAGGACCTCATCCTGCACCTGAGATGTTGGAGAGCTCAGATGATGAGTGGAAAACGTAGTGCATGGATGGAAGAATTGGAATTAGATGTTTGGACACCAGATGCATCTCCATACTTTCTTCTGTCTCTTTCCTTCTCTCTAAGATATTCGAATATGTATTTCGATAAAATTTGTCGGATATCTAGGATATATACACGCTGCATGTATACACATGTAAACAACCAGACAGTAGAAGAATCGGTTCCGTTTCTGTCGTTTTCCGTCCGCGAGGCTCCGGGGTTTCAATCCCTTCCAACGAGCCAACCATTTCCCTGGTTCTTGGCAGCTGGGGCGGAAGGCGCCGCTGTGCTGCCGGGTGTGGCGATTTGATGACTTTGTTACTTTGTTCTTTCAATAGGAGAGGGTCAAAGTTTCCACAGTTATCCGGTAATTCAACATGGCTATGGAAAATGGCCCAGTTACAGATATCTACCTATTAAGCATGGTAATTTTCACTAGCCTGTGAAATTACCAGAGGGGTAACAGTAGATAACAGTAGCATGTCTTGATGTGTTTTTGAATCCTTATGGTAGTGATGACCAATGAATTTTTGGCCACTGGAGGTGGATCTGAACTTGAAACCCTGACAGAGCACTGAGACTGATACGGTATGGTCAGCGGCCAGGACCTTCTGGGCAAGAACATTTACAGGAGCCAGGGAGCTGTTTCCATGGCTTGCACAGTTAGATATGGAACAGGTAGAGATGGAACAGTTGAACAATTGAAGATCAGTGATTGATGAATTTCTCTGGAAGCCAAAGGTTTCTGTGTCTCTGGATGGCAGATGCCAGGATGAAACGGCAGTTTCCAAAGGACTACAACATTTTGTCAGATCCCCGGTGGCCAGACCTGAGAACAGACAAAGTGGACGAAAAGTGGACGCAGTGTGATGTGGCAAAAGGGGTTGCTTCCCCATAACATCAGCTGGCGGGAATGTTCCATTGTTGGCATCCACAAAGCAGCTTGGTAGATGTCCCTTTTGAAGGATACTTAATTCATGAATATTTCAGAACTCAAGATGTAACCAATAAAACCTCTGGTTGTTGGAGCTGATCTCCTGGTCATGTGATGTCACAGAGATCCATGCTGCTACAAGCGACATGGGGCCAGATACGCCTTTGAAATTCTCAACTGCTAGCTGAGTCTGCAGAAGCGGGTATCCAAATGATTTTGCAGGAGATGGAGGATTGAGGCCAAAGAGCTTGACGTTGAAGCTGATGATTGTTGTTATTAAACTTAATGGTAAGTGTTGTTGCTGTTGCTGCTGTTGCTGCTGTTGCTGGTGTTGTTGTTGTTGTTGTTGTTGTTGTTGTTGTTGTTGTTGCTGGTGTTGTTGTTGTTGTTGTTGTTGTTGTTGTTGTTGTTGTTGTTGTTGTTGTTGTGTTGTTGTTGTTGTTGTTGTGGTTGTTGTGGTTGTGGTGATAGTGCTGGTGGTGCCATTTTTGTTCTGATGTGAGGTTGCACTTGCCAAGTAGTAAGTGCGACTCGTTGGTTTGTTGCTTCATTTGGCTGACACCACTTAGGCCATCGGGCTTCACGTTGCCGGAAGAAAGTGCAGCCTGGAACCAGGTGCCTGGCCTTTCAGCTGATTTTGACTTCTCTGAAATGGCGTTCTCTGAAGATAGGGTACCTCCAAGTCCATTGGATGGGCATACCGTATGCCTCATTTTTAGATATACCCAGATGGAAACATGCAAAATACCGCCATGTGAATCCAGTTGGGGAATCGATAGAGAGATAATGATATCGAGAGTATGTCGTTTTCGTTATTTTTTTGGGACCATGAGCGATTGGAAGGCAGGCGGTTTTTTGGGTTGTTTCGTCGACTGCGCGGCTCATCCAATGATGTGGGTGGTTGGGACTGTTGCTGGCTTGGAATACAAACACTTTGTGATGAAGAGGATCATCACTATCCGGTATCTGAAAGATTCCAATCCACCAACCATCAGGTTGCGTTGCCGGAATATTGAGGTGAAGGGTCCGCAAAAAGTCAGCTGTCTTGAGTTTCTTTGTTTCGGCCAACGATCCGAATCGGAGGCAAGAGAGAAGAATCCCAACTTCTTGTGGATCTGGAAACCCATCAATCTGAGTTTCTTGGTGGCATCAGTCCTCAATAAAATGCTGCAAGATTCGTGGCGATCCAACGAGGTTGCGGCAAAGGCATCCGCCCGGGGCCTTGGTTTCTGGGGATAGTAGCCATCAGTCAGAGTCCCTTTCATGGCATATCAGATGGCATTCTTTTTGAAGGGTTTCAAAGGATCAACACAAAGCCATGAACATCTATGGTAACCCCCAAAAAAGATAGAATTTGTCAATTGTCACTATTTCAGGATCGGATTTTGGCCGTCGCTGTAGTCAAGCATCGACCACTAGTCCACCTTTGCCGAGGCCTCTTCGGGTCTTCGATTCCACCTGGTGTTGAGAGGAAAATCTTACAGAGGCCAGTGCTGGTGGAATGACGGCTCACATTGACCGGAGTATGGATCAAGACTTGTGAAGACCAAAGAGCTTCCCACAGGTGTTGGCAATTCATTCTGACTATGTGGAGACTCAATTTTCCTAGATTAGCAAGGTTTGAGATGCATGAAAGTATCAATCACAGAGGGCGCAAAATGTTCAGATCAGTAGCTATCGCTGGGATTGGATCGCCCAGCAGGGCTGGCATTGTACAACGGTACGTCGACCGACCGCCTGAGACCAAGTTGAGAGAGCAATGGGATGCAATGGGATTGTTGATACTTTAAGGCCAGCAATTGTTGAAGAATCTTACTCAGTGCAGCCACTTTGCACTTGGCCTGTGCTCTCTGATAAGCATGAGGTTGTTGATCAATGGCTTCAAGTTCGATCTACGGCTCTATGTTGTTGCACCTTGGATTCAATGGTCTTATTGGCACAAGAAAGTCATGGCCATGAATTCGATGCAGGGCCAGGGGTTGAAACGCACTTCTCCCATGAGTTTTTGGTGATCGTTGACCCCCCATCCGCATCCACCCATTTGTTACGCACCACTGGTCTGAGGTCACATCCTTCGATCCCTTGAAGGTCCGCTTGATTTGCTGAAACTGTTGGCCGTTTGTGGGAAAGATTCCATTTACTGTGGGAAAGTATGGTGCTTCTTCATCCGGATAGCACGGGATATACAACTTCAGAAAGCTGAAGTGTGGATTATGGATTGGGGATCTTTGTGTCATATCTTCCTCTTTTTGGTGTCAGACATCGACAGTGTCTTGTCCTCGGGCCGTTTGCAGCTAGGACTTAATCCTATACATATGTTCTATCTTTTCCCGAGCCACAGAGGTTGTAACACAGTCCATCTGCCGCTAGCCTCTGCTGCACCCGAACATGATAGCCCCATCCGTTGCTTGAATTTCATTGATCATATGGCCCCTGGTTTGATTCCTGGGAACATTTTACAACCGTCGAAGTCTCAAACTACCGGGGCTCATGCCCGCTTCATCCCAGTGGTGCTGTGTCGGAAAATGGGGTACTCGTACCCCCAACTATATAATATAATATAATATATGACATCATCTTCATAGGGAAAACGATGAATCACCAGTCACCAGTGGATGGACTGGGGTACCACATTTCCAGTTCCCATCCCAAAACCCAAATCCCATATTGTTGGCTATATATTCGTATGTATCCCATTGTACCCCATGATACCCCCTAAAATGGTTGGTTGGTTTTGCCCCTCTTCTTCTTGGAAAAAGAATCACATGTCTGGCTTGGTATTGTGCTTCCGAAGCGATTCCACGTGGCACGCGGCTTTCAACGAGGTCTACATCAACAGTGAAGGCTTGGTACGACTGGCCACCCAAAAGTACCAGTGCTCTCCAGAGAGCTCGATCCTGAGGGGGGCCCTGGGGTGCCCCAGATTTGGGGATAGAAGCCACCAATAATAAGCCAGGTAAACACTGGATTGATGTTCTAGTACTAAGCTTTTGCTACAGTATAAATGGATATACATGAGATATGTACCAACCAACCAACAACTGTTTTTTTGTAGATACCTAGGGTTGGCCATGGTACTGTATTTGGTCCTAGTCATTGGGGAATCGTTGGTTGATTCTTATTAGGAAGAGACGGGGTGCGGCATCATACATGCCAAAAAGATACAAGAAGGTAATTCAGCCTGAATGAAATCAACTGCGAAGATGATTCCGGAGCTTTAACTTGAACCAGTCAAAGGGTTGGTTTCGAACATCAGTTGCTGCGTTTGAGCGAACGGACGAGTTGTGACTTCCCAGGTCTGGACGAACGGACGATGCATTTGACCAACTATTCGGTGAACAAGCACGCTGCATGTTCGGGCACCCAGCGAGAACTGCATGGAGATGGGAGATGACTTTCCTCGAACAACCTCCACAGGTCTCGTGGTTTGCAAGCATGTTTTTCCAGTTTCGATCTGTTTGGATGCGACTTAGGGATCCCAAACTGAAGTGCTTCATGTTTTTAGTGGATAGGTTGAATCGCCAACCGCAGAAACCTCTGACCCGGGGCATCCGGGGCTAAGGCTACAAGCAAAACTTGGATAGCAGGGCGAAGGGTGAAGGCCGTGGAAGCAAGGCGAGTCGCCCTCCCTTTTTGGCCTTTGCTGCGATTGGTGAAGGGTCAGGGAGACCCTGAGTTTCTACTGTACTTTATTGATCTTTATTGAAATATCCATCATTGTGCCATCAAATTCGCACCTTAGCCCTTTCATAAGCCATATACTGGATGGGGTTTGCCCTTCCCCCACTTCTTCATGAGTCTGGTTTTAACGAGACTCACAACGGAACGACATCGCAAGATCTGGCGATGTCCCAGCCGGGGATGCAATAGGCAGACGATATGGAGGGTGAAGGTGAAGAGGCCATTTGATGGGAGCATGCGGATGGGAAGATGGAAATCCATCCATTTGATTTATCGATTTTAGATGTATACAGACAATAGTGACAATATATATATATATGTAACATATATTCTGTATATAACTAGCCAGAAATAGTCTTTGAATGTCTTTGACTGTTTTTGAGCATGAAGCCTGTGGCGATGGCACACCACACATTGTATAGTGAAAGTATCCCAGATTGCCCGTTGTGGTTCCGCAAACACATAGGCTGACGATGGCGACCTCGATGACAATGAAGACCAGGAGGAGATGGGAATGACCTAGACAGGGAGTGCCACTTTCTTTTGTTGATTTCGATGAGGCATGAATTCACATTGCACCATATTGCACCTAAATCAGAAACAAACTTCCTTCGTGCTACAAGTCCGTAATTAGATCGCAGGAAGCGAATGTGGGCGAGTCATCCAAATGGTCTTTGAGGTGGGAATGTGTGGAAAGCTGTACTGGAGATTCCTCATCTGCCCATCCGTGACCTGCAAAGATATCTTCGTACTGTGCACCTGGAGATGGGAGATGGCTGTCATTACTGATGACCCCGTGAAACCCCTGGACCCGACATTGAACTCCTTGGGAATGTCAGCGGCAGGCAGTTGGAAGAATATCTTACAGCGCAAGGCCGGTGAAGCGGTCGTGGTTCCTGTCAAGGATCAGGGGTCATTTTTGGTGAAATGGGTGTGTTTCAAAATTGGCCCCGCAATTTCTGGCCATCAAAAACAAGGAAAAGGCTTGACAGGCTTGATGATGAACCAGTGGATTAGGGATTTCCCATTGTTTCCCATGGTTTTCCTCAAGATTTTGAGACAAACCCAACTGATGACGACCTTGGCCATTCAGCTCAACAACTTTTGATCCGTGACAGGGGTGGACTACGGCCTGCTGATGTCGCGCATCGAGGATGTCATCATCAAAACGCTCATCGCAGCGGAGCCGTCTCCTCAGTTTACTCCAGTTCTCATCTCGGGAAAGCTGGAGCTCCTGCACATTGTGAGAGGCAGCGGTTTGAAATTCGAATGATTTGAAGTGGGAATGTCCCAACCTGAAGAGACCACTACACCCACAAACTAGGTCACTTTGTGGGCTTCAAGGCTTCAAGCATGCCAAATCAAATCTTGGATTAATGATGTTGAGCCAAAATTGCATCCGTCGAGGCCACAAATCGTCAATACCTGGCATCAGGCAGGGCACCTGAGTGCAGCAAAGTTTCCCATGATTGATTTCCTTAGTGGTTCATGTTCAAGTCAATGTATATCCATGTATATCCCAGTTATTATCCAATTCTGATACCACGCTTATCCTATAAGATCCCATTCTCAACCAGTGATTTTCCTTCTGGATGGGGGTTCACTGTTCATCCCACAAGCTGGAGCTGACAGTGCCGCGCATCTGCAGGGAGCCAACTTCTCAACTGCGAGCCCTACGCCCATACAGCAGGTTCGGGACACCATCCAGTGGTTCAAAACCTCATTGCCGCCATTGAAAAAGGTCATTTCTGGGGCGCCATGGCACCAGTTCTGGGCAAAAGTCTGGTTGATCATGGGGGCATCATTTTTCTCACCCGTTGAATGCGAGGAATGAACACTTGATGTGTTTTGAGCCGATGAAGCTTCTGGGGTGGGCTGAAGGTGACCCCAAACCAGACCTGCTTTGAGATCTATGGTCTGGACCTCTGGTGTGGACTTTCTGACATGGTGGTGAATTAACTACTTAAGTAATTTATTTTGCCACAAGGAGAGTCATCTAGACTAAAATTCGGCTGTGCAAGAGTAGTTTAGATTTGTGCAGCAACTACATCTGCAACACTCTGCCGGATGGAAGTGCAATTGAACAAAGAACCCGCAGAGACCAACCATCCAGATGTTTGATTTAAGATATTGTCAAAACAACTCATGAATTATTGGTTCAAAGCCCTTTAGAACATGTTTCAACATCCATATTTTATTGCGCAAGCCATCCTTTGTGGACCCAGACGCAGACGGTGCTTGGAGGTTTTGATGTGATGGTGGATGATGAGTTGCAGTAGCTGCCCCAGCTCAACCCCGAAGGCGACGACACCAGAAGTAATAAATTGGCTGGTTGCAAATGTATACATAATTATGTTACACAATGTATATATACCCATGTTGCAACCAAAGTAAGAGGGAATGTTACCTGATTGACATTCTCACTCACTATGTCACATGTGGCGGAAAGTTGTTGAGTCTCTTCTGAAGTCCAACATCCACGGTCGATCATTTATCATTGTGATGCACCGCCAAGGCCATGGTTGCTGGAAGTCAACGTCTTTCCGTGCCCTGGCTGCTATGGTCCTGCTATGGCCCTGCAGCTGCCAGCACCAGCACTGATGTGGTGACTGCTTTCCCGAGGTCATTTTCGTCTTCATCCCCCTATGACAAGCGGGTGAAGACTCAGCTGATTGCGGATGTGTCAGGGAGTCCCAGACATCCCAGAGATCCAGCTACCGTGTCTTGAAAGTCGTTCGATGAAGAGGTGATCATCTGCAATCCTTGGAAGTGTAGGAAAGAAGCTACTTGTGTGAAGAATCGAACTTGGCAAGTTTCTGCATGCCTCCTTGCTCAACAAGTTGTGAATCACTTCTTCCTGCATGGCTGAGCCATTCAAGACTCTCTCCGCCATTTTTCCACCGTTTCTAGGTTCACTTTGATTGGTCTGATGCCCTACGACCACGACGTGGTAGACAAAGCCTGCAAGGCTGTGTTGTGGATTGTTGTAGCTATTCTCGGAGCAAGGCAGGTGCTTTGTAATCCAATCTACTTGTATCTGCCATCTTTTCAAACTGGATCGCAAGGAGTAGTGACTTTCCCTCCTATTTGTCAGGTGGTAAGCTCAATCACCAATTAGATCCAATTAGCAGAATGATTGCCAAATGCCATGGAACGCCGGTCAGCAAAGACATTGTCATTCACCAGAGTGTTGGAACCGGAAACATGAACGTTGTGGCTCTGGTGGTGAAGATGTGGAACTGGTTCTTACATTTTACATGTTTTTTTCGTTCCCTTCAGTGCTTGGCTTGACAACCCTTTGGTTTCCCTGCCAGAAACGATCAGAAACGATCGGAACGGCCAGAAACGATCAGAAACACATGGAAGCACCACTAGTGCTGGACACTGCAGGGGGAGCAAGCCAAACGACTTCAAGGTCTGTGGAGAGCTTTTCTGTGGAGCGTTGGATTCCGTCGAATAATCCAATTCTACACATGTTTGAGAGACTGAGATTTTATGAGCTGGAAGTCGGACCTGCAAAAAGGGCTGGACACCGTCAAGTTTCCCGCAAGCCAATTTTGCTTGAGTGGTTTCTCTTTCAGATATTCCATTTTGCAGTTATATTCAATTTTGGAGGCTTTTCCCACTTGTTGAAACCACTCAAATCACGCGCAGCAAAATTTGCCTGGGCGACCTTCCTGTTACAGGTTCGGCCAGAAGTCTGGTCATCGGTCGATCACACACGGCACCGCTCTTAACAGCGAGCCGGTGGTGTATATCTGAAGATGCACATGAATTCCCTGGATTCAGACGTTTCAATGGTTTCGGAGAACTTCGACAGGCCAAGATTGATGGCTTTCGCTCTTGAAGTCTAAGGAACTCAGTTCTGGACTGTCTTAGTCATTTTGAATATGGTTTGGCCCCATCATTGAATTTAACACCCAACTGATGTGTTTGAAGGTCTGAAGTTCAAAGGCACACTTGAGACTCACTGAGGTCTCAACCATAAAATCGGCTTCTTTCAAAAGCTTTGGAGAGGCCGTGGAGCAAAAGTCTTGTTTCATCCTGTCCTTCATCCATTTTCAGCATGTGCATTCTGCCGCTGAAGTTTGGCCGAGAGGCTGAGTGGCGTTTGATCTTGGAGACCCACGAAGAGAACATGAGACGAGGGCATTTAACCCGCATCTTCCCACGCGAGGTGCAGCAGTTTTGTTTGCCCAGGAGTAAGATGTGCAAAGCAGCAGAATTGTATGATATAAAAAACATATTACATATGATTACATGAGGAAGACCTAAGGATCTCATAGGACATCTTTGTAATTTATGCAAGATCCGTGGGGCTGAATGAATTGGTAGTTTTTGTGATGTTTTGTGTGTCTTATGTTACGGCTTGCAAGGTTCAAAACAGTTCCAGCACAACGAATCAAGTGTGTCTCTTGCAGGGCAGTGGCTTCTACAGTCAGTTCTTCTCCACACCTAGGCGCAAACAAAGCAGGGGAGGCCACAAGTTTGATGGGCACCCTGTGGTGAGATGTAATTCTTTGACTTGTTCAACCTCTTGGAACAACTGCTCAAAAAACACCATGGAATCGGTTGGGGCTCTGTAGATAGTTCAAGCTTAGAAGTCGCCTGCAAATGCTTCTGAATCAAATGAAAGCGCTGGTCTTCTCATTCTGGAACCAGTTGACAGCCCCGTGAAGCTAAGATGGTCAGGTACGTGTCGCCATTTTCAAGCTCCCAGCTCCCCAACCACTGATCTATCCAAGATTAGACCATTTTAGTATTGAAAGCCCTGATTTCGGGGATCCCCCATTTTGAGAACTCCCCCATCGGGTGGACCTTGTCCTCAAGGGACTCCCCCCGGAGAGGTACTCCAACTTGGTGCTGGAGAGGTGGATCCAACTGGGTGGGGAGTACGGGTCCCCAGGTGACATGGTCACAACTTGGGTAATGTGCGCTTACTGGGGGATGGTCATCAATCCATGAATAGATAGGGATTTATGATGATTTCTGTGTTTTTACATGCACTTTATGGAGATTCCCATTGTCAGATGGATGACCATATGACGACAAACATACCATGCTTTGACCATGCCACGGAGGTGTTTTGGTTGGAGATGTCACCTGAAACTGCCAGGGTTTGCTGAGGCAGCGGTTCTCTCCCGATGATGAAGTCATGGAGCGGGATGGCCAGAGACCTAGGTGGATCCATGATGATCCATGACGCAAGAGAATCTTGGAGATGGATGAACGTTTGAATGCATTTGAATGTTTTCTAAAGACATCGCAGTATATATATATATTTATTTTTTATACATATGTATCAGTCTTGCACTCATCTAGTCAAGAACTAATGTGAATTAGTACCTTTCCAACTCTTCAGATTTTTTGACTGTTGAAGATATTGGATTGCTTGGCTTTCTCAATCCGGTAATCCGTTGGCCTTGTCCATTGCCAGGATTGCCCCTTCCTGTAAGCTTCAGAGCCGTTTAGCGCCTCCCTGCACCGAGAAATGTGCGGTGGCATCGGGAGAAAAATGTGGGGTGAGATTGGAGGCATCTTTGCTGGACACTGGAGCTCTTTCAACGATCTGTGTGCGGGGTTCATGAAGATCGGAGACCATCAGCATTGCACAAAGAAGTCGCCATTGGAATTTGGTGTTCTTTTTTTTTTTTACAAAGGACATCGCCATCAACGTGTGGAATGTCTCAAGTCCAAAAGACTTTTTTCCCCTGCAGCTGTTTCCATCTCAAAAGCGCTGCAGTTTTCGAGCAGCGTAGCTGTCAGAGACCCGCAGTCTCCAAATCACCTGCCCTAAGCTTAGCAGCTCAGCGACCTGCAAGGGGAGCTCGAATAGCCCTGCGGTTGATGTTTGAGGTCATGACAGCAGCTGAAGCCAAGTTCTACAGGGATGGCCGATACCCAAGATATGCCATCAGGTGGTGGTTGGCTGCGGTGGCTTTTTGGTCAGGGCAAGTTGAGTCCATTGGATTCCTATGGAAATGCTAAGTGGCTTGCTGTAGCCCTGGAAATGTGGACCTCCGCAGTCACATGGTGACTGAAACCACGGGATGCATCGTATCACGCATCGACCGCATCGAGGTTATACGCATCGCACGGTCCTCTTTGACGGCCTGCAATCCGCGAAGGTGGGAGTGTCCACACTGCTCGGTGTGGTTGGTGATGACCTTGACCTTTGGTCGCCGATGCCAGATGATTGTGGCTGAAACTGATCTAGTCCCCCAACACGGATACAGTAGTATAATACAAACAAAAATATCAATGTGGGTCCATTGGCACCCAAATTTTGAATAATTTTGAATAGTCTTAAATATTCTTAAATTTTTATATCTAAACCCAGACTTGAACTACATTCAATGGATTGCAGGGAAAATTGACGGGAAACCTTAAACCATGATTCTAGCCACCAAAGATTGGGATTCCCTGTGGTTTCCTGTAGATTTTCCAAACATATTCTGAAATCCATGAAGAGACGAGCTCTTGACCACCAGGCGGAGCACGGCGGCTCGCTGAATTTCAGCGCCTACCGTCAGGGTAGAGATCGACAGGTGCTTGGCAGATCAATTGTCTCTGCAGATTGTTGTCCTTGGTTTTGCAATACCAAAATGTGTTTCCAAATGTTTCCAATGTTTCTTTTTTGCTGTTTCTCTATCATACATCAATTTATATCAATTTATTGTCATTTTTGGTTCTCAAAGATAATTCAGCAACCTGGAGTTAAATGATGTGGTTGTGCTATCGCTTCAGCACAGCTAATCAGCTCCCTCTTTTTTTCGGATGTGCAGTACTTGGGGGTCAACGGCAAGAACTACTATGCCAAGCCATGGGGGAATGACTCGTCCAACATCCAGGCGGGTGAACGGTGAAGGCCATGGGTTTCGGGACCATCCAAAAATTCATCAAACTTGGGGTGAAAAATGATACCAAGGAGCACATTTGTTCATACCAGGTGTATCCAGTTGTCTTTATCCTAAGATATCCTAAGCCAGGGCTTAGACAAGGAAAAGACACTTGCCAATGGACCAAAGGAGTTGCTGCGCTTCCGTCCCTGTAAGAGGCCGTCATCAACGGCCCGGCATATTGGAAGTTTGGAGCTTGGAATCCTGTATCAGACCTTGTCACCTTCTCTCTGAAGAACATTGATACAGGTTGACAAGGTTGAGGTCTCTCGGGTGCTGAGCTGCGAGATATTCCAAAATATTGCATGCTCTCACTCTTTCCATTTGATCCTCAAGTCTTTGAGTCATGGATTGGTGTTCCAATCAGTTTGAGGCAACTGACTTTGCCGGAAAATCAAACTATGATTTGTTTTAACTGCCAGAAAATCACGGAAAATCCAAGATAACATCAGGAACAGACATCCATTTTGTTCACCCATTTTTATTGGGCCTCAGTGAGTCTTACGATCGCTGAGGCGCGTCTACTACCGCGAGAACATCGCTGCCCGCTTCGCGCGGGAGGATGCTGAGGTGCCAGCGGTGACAACGAAGGGACGGGTAGGCCACAGAATAAGATACATGGGATAATTAGAATGTATACAGTACATATTATATATAAATTTATGTATATTATATTATATGATATTATGTAAACCACATATACTGTACATTGTAGAACATATATCATATATGCAATGCATCCGTACAATATGCATGAGTGGATTTAGCATAAGCATGTGAAATGGATGATTGGATGACTTCAGAATGTTTTATATATGCATGTATCAATATATCATATCATATAATGACCAAAACTTCAGAGTTAGGTCGTCGACTTTACATATCATATCAGCGAGTTGCTTTTTCCCCAGACGCAACTGGCCTGATCAAGGCAGCCGAGCGAAAGGCAATGGCGGAGCAAGCTGAGGCGAAGCAAGGGATGTTTTGGTGGGAAGGCATCGCTATCAACTATGATGAACGGACCCCCCCCCAGTTATGGTGACAATTATCAGCTGATTGGCAAGGTTAAGACAGGTATGTTCACCCTTATATTGATTTATACTGATTTATAGTGATTGATGGTATATTGATTTCACCATTATATTGATTTATAAATCATGTTCACCATTATATTGATTATTATATTGATTACTCCTTGTGCTGGGGAGTCATGATTTATATTTATTAGATCAACAGCACAGCATGATCACCAGGCCATGGCGACAGGCACGGCAGCTGTGAGGCCCCGGAAAAGCCATGGAAATCATGGGGGGATGACCCGTTGTTTGTGTGACCCAAAGATGACGAACATGGAGGTTTCATAAAGTAGCGGACCCGGAAATTATCTGAGAGTTGTATAATTTCGTCATGTTTTATGGGGAAACCGAGAATTTTGGGGTACCCCAATTTTGGAAATGGCACGGAAAGGGCACATGGATCAAAACGATTTAGCCCTCAGAATAGATGTTTCAATAGAGAATAAAACATCACTGTTGTTGGTCCATTTGCACCCCCGTGAGCAAAATCGACTTGGAAAAGACAAACTGAGCATGGGAAGTCGTTCATTTTTCCACGATTAGAAGGTTGGCAACCATGTTCTAATATGGGACCGCGGAGGCAGAAATAAGGTGAGTTTCCTTAGATTTTGAGCCCCCAAAAGAAATGGCATAAGATCTATAATTATATATATATGAAATTCTAAGTCCATGGCATATATGCGCCTCATCCGAACTGAAATGGCGATGGATACCTTCAGTGAGAGAAATGGCAGTGAGAATAAGGCGGTGCTTTCAAGAACAAGTATCAAAAGGCACTGTATCTCTCAGTATAGTCAAGCGTGTCGCTCAAAAAATCGAGCATATGATGTCAAAACCATGGGCAGGGCGATATCAAAGAACCCCACAGAGAGACAACATCAACCCATGCTGCAAGAATCGAAACCCAGGACCAGCCATGTCGTTTGGTCAGGCTTCAGGTTTGCAATGCAATAAACAGAGGCATGTGCTTTCTGTGCTTTCTACAGGGATCCCGTGGTTCGCATCGATTCGCATCGATTCGAAAAGGGGGCAATGAACCGCGAAGCGGTTCACATCGGTTCTGTTCCGGCGCGGTTCGTGTCGTGACCGGTTCACGGCAGTGGTTTGGTTCCGTTCGGTTCGGTTCGTTCCCGGGTTTGATGGAGTTCTTGTTTTTTTTGAAAGGAAGTTGACAAGGAAATGTATTTAAAAAAACATTGGGCTGGATTCAGAGCAAGTGTCGGCAGGTGCAACCCATTCAAAGCAACATTAGGCTTCAAATCTCGTTGCATGGGGGTTGCGGAGTTGAGCNGCTGGATTCAGAGCAAGTGTCGGCAGGTGCAACCCATTCAAAGCAACATTAGGCTTCAAATCTCGTTGCATGGGGGTTGCGGAGTTGAGCATGTACTTACATCACTCGGACTGCAGAAGTATTATGGGTAGGAAGAAAATCCAGTGTTTGCATTCGTAACCCTCGGAAAGCAACATTGGGGGTCAAACCTGCTTAGATTGGGGTTACGGGGCTGAGCATCTAAAGGTCTAGGGCCTAGGGTTGGAGAAGTCTATATTGGGTAGGACGAAAATCAAGTGTTGGCGCTCGTAACCCTCCGAAAGCAACATTGGGGGTCAAACCTGCTTAGATTGGGGTTACGGGGCTGGGTATCTCAAGGTCTGGGGTTGGAGAAGTCTATTTGGGTAGGATGAAAGTCAAGTGAAAGCGTTCGTAACCCTCGGAAAGCAACATTGGGGGTCAAACCTGCTCAGATTGGGGTTATGGGGCTGGGCATCTCAAGGTCTGGGGTTGGAGAAGTCTATTAGGTAGAATGAAAGTCAAGTGAGGGCGTTCGTAACCCTCGGAAAGCAACATTGGGGGTCCAACCTGCTTAGACTGGGGTTACGGGGCTGAGCATCTAAAGGTCTAGGGTTGGAGAAGTCTACAGGGTAGGCATGAAAATCAAGTGTTGGCGTTCGTAACCCTCGGATAGCAACATTGGGGGTCAAACCTGCTCAGATTGGGGTTACGGGGCTGGGCATCTCAAGGTCTGGGGTTGGAGAAGTCGATTTTGTAGGACGAAAATCAAATGTTGGCCTTCGTAACCATCGGGAAGCAACATTGGGGGTCAAACCTGCTCAGATTGGGGTTACGGGGCTGGGCATCTCAAGGTCTGGGGTTGGAGAAGTCTATGGGGTAGGATGAAAGTCAAGTGTTGGCGTTCGTAACCCTCAGAAAGCAACATTGGGGGTCAAACCTGCTTAGATTGGGGTTATACAGGGCTGGGCATCTCAAGGTCTGTGGTTGGAGAAGTCTATTGGGTAGGATGAAAGTCAAGTGAAGGTGTTCGTAACCCTCGGAAAGCAACATTGGGGGTCAAACCTGCTTAGATTGGGGTTACGGGGCTGGGCATCTAAAGGTCTAGGGTTGGAGAAAATTATTGGGTTGAATGAAAATCAAGTGTTGGCGTTCGTAACGCTCCAAAAGCAACATTGGGGGTCAAACCTGCTTGGATTTGGGTTGCGGGGCTGAGCATCTAAAGGTCTAGGATTGGAGAAGTCTACTGGGTAGGACAAAAATCAAGTGCTGGCCTTCGTAACCATCGGGAAGCAACATGGGGGGTCAAACCTGCTTTGGATTTGGGTTGCGGGGCTGAGCATCTAAAGGTCTAGGGTTGGAGAAGTCTATTGGGTAGGCATGAAAATCAAATGTTGGCGTTCGTAACCATCGGAAAGCAACATTGGGGGTCAAACCTGCTTAGATTGAGATTACGGGGCTGGGCATCTCAAGGTCTGGGGTTGGAGAAGTCTATTTGGGTAGGAGGAAAGTCAAGTGAGGGCGTTCGAACCTTCGGAAAGCAACATTGGGGGTCAAACCTGCTTAGATTGGGGTTACGGGGCTGAGCATCTAAAGGTCTAGGGTTGGAGAAGTCTACAGGGTAGGCATGAAAGTCACGTGTTGGCGTTCGTAACCCTCCGAAAGCAACATTGGGGGTCAAACCTGCTTAGATTGGGGTTACGGGGCTGGGCATCTCAAGGTCTGGGGTTGGAGAAGNGGGGTCAAACCTGCTTAGATTGGGGTTACGGGGCTGGGCATCTCAAGGTCTGGGGTTGGAGAAGTCTATTGGGTAGGATGAAAGTCAAGTGAAGGCGTTGGAGAAGTCTCCTGGGTAGGATGAAATTCAAGTGAAAGCGTTCGTAACCCTCAGAAAGCAACATTGGGGGTCAAACCTGCTTAGATTGGGGTTACGGGGCTGGGCATCTCAAGGTCTAGGGTTGGAGAAATCTATTGAGAAAGCAACATTGGGGGTCAAACCTGCTTAGATTGGGGTTACGGGGCTGGGCATCTCAAGGTCTGGGGTTGGAGAAGTCTATTGGGTAGGACGAAAGTCAAGTGAAGGCGTTCGTAACCCTCGGAAAGCAACATTGGGGGTCAAACCTGCTTAGATTGGGGTTACGGGGCTGAGCATCCAGAGGCCTAGGGTTGGAGAAGTCTACAGGGTAGGCATGAAAATCAAGTGTTGGCGTTTGTAACCCTCGGAAAGCAACATTGGGGGTCAAACCTGCTTAGATTGGGGTTACGGGGCTGAGCATCTAAAGGTCTAGGGCCTAGGGTTGGAGAAGTCTACTGGGTAGGACGAAAATCAAGTGTTGGCGTTCGTAGCCATCGGGAAGCAACATTGGGGGTCAAACCTGCTTGGATTTGGGTTGCGGGGCTGAGCATCTAAAGGTCTAGGGTTGGAAAAATCTATTGGGTAGAATGAAAATCCAGCGTTGGTTTGCTGACTCTTCATCTCTGAAAACACAAGTGTTCATCGAGCCCAAAGCTGTTTGGCTGTGCTGCTGTCTCGTAACCCCCGGAAAGCGATCTCTGGGCCCGAAGGTGCTTGTTGGGGGGTTGCGGGCTTGTGATGATAAGTGCTGGACTATGCAGGAAATCTATTGTTTTGCTTAATCTTGATCTCTGTAAATACCAGATTTCGAGCCCAAAGCTGCTTGGCTGTGCTGCTGTCCCGTAACCCCCGGAAAGCGATCTGTGGGCCTGAAGGTGCTTGTTGGGGGGTTACGGGCTCGTCATGCTGAGTGCTGGACTATGCAGGAAAGCTATTGCTGATTCCTGATCTCTATAAACACCAGTTTTCGAGCCGAAAGCGGTTTGGCTGTGCTGCTGTCTCGTAACCCCCGGAAAGCGATCTCTGGGCCCGAAGGTGCTTGTTCGGGGGTTACGGGCTCGTGATGCTCAGTGCTAAACTATGCAAGAAAGCTATTGGTTTGCTAAATCTTGATCTCTGTGAACACAAGTTTTCGAGCCGAAAGCGGTTTGGCTGTGCTGCTGTCCCGTAACCCCCGGAAAGCGATCTCTGGGCCCGAAGGTGCTTGTTGGGGGGTTACGGGCTCGTGATGCTCATTGCTGGACTATGCAAGAAAGCTATTGATTTGCTCTGATCTCTGAAAAAGTTTTCGAGCCCAAAGCTGTTTGGCTGTGCTGCTGTCCCGTAACCCCCGGAAAGCGCTTTGTGGGCCCGAAGGTGCTTGTTGTGGGTTTACGGGCTCGTGATGATGAATGCTGGACTATGCAGTAAAGCTATTAATATTGTTTTGCTACACCCTGATCTCTGCAAATTCCAGTTTTCGAGCCCAAAGCTGTTTGGCTGTGCTGCTGTCCCGTAACCCCCGGAAAGCGATCTGTGGGCCTGAAGGTGCTTGTTGGGGGGTTACGGGCTCGTCATGCTGAGTTCTGGACTATGCAGGAAAGCTTTTGTTTTGCTAAATCCTGATCTTTGTAAATACCAGATTTCGAGCCCAAAGCTGTTTGGCTGTGCTGCTGTCCCGTAACCCCCGTTTAGCGATGTGTGGGCCCGAAGGTGCTTGTTGGGGGGTTACGGGCTTGTGATGCTGATTGCTGGATTATGCAGGAAGGCTATTGATTTGCTAAGCCCTGATCTCTGTGAACACAAGTTTTCGAGCCGAAAGCGGTTTGGCTGTCCTGCCATCCCGTAACCCCCGGAAAGCGATCTCTGGGCCCGAATTGGGGGGTTACGGGCTCGTGATGCTCAGTGCTGGACTATGCAAGAAAGCTATTGATTTGCTCTGATCTCTGAAAACACAAGAGCCCAAAGCTGTTTGGCTGTGCTGCTGTCCCGTAACCCCCGGAAAGCGATGTGGGCCCGAAGGTGCTTGTTGGGGGGTTATAGGCTCGTGATGCTGAGTTCTGGACTATGCAAGAAAGCTATTGGTTGTCTTTGATCTCTGCAAACACAAGTTTTCGAGCCCAAAGCTGTTTGGCTGTGGTGCTGTCCCGTAACCCCCGGAAAGCGATCTGTGGGCCCGAAGGTGCTTGTTGGGGGGTTACGGGCTCGTGATGTTCAGTGCTGGACTATGCAGGAAAGCTTTTGATTTGCTGACTCCTGCGCTCTAGAAAAACAAGTTTTGGAGCCGAAAGCTGTTTGGCTGTGCTGCTAACTCGTAACCCCCGGAAAACAATCTCTCGACCCGAAGGTGCTTGTTGGGGGGTTACGGGCTCGTGATGCTCAGTGCTGGACTATGCAAGAAAGCTATTGGTTTGCTAAACCCTGATCTCTGTGAACACAAGTTTTCGAGCCCAAAGGGCCGGGTGTGTGAACATCATCGAGCGGAACCAGCCGAACTTCGCGAACGTTCGGTAAAAGGGACNTGAACACAAGTTTTCGAGCCCAAAGGGCCGGGTGTGTGAACATCATCGAGCGGAACCAGCCGAACTTCGCGAACGTTCGGTAAAAGGGACATATATATAGTATATTATTTAATTCTTTGGAAGTTGTTTTGCGGTTCGGTTCCGATAAATTTACGGTTCGGTTCGTGCGGTTCGTGTTCACTTGACGGTTCCATAACCCCCCGGTTCGTTTCGATTCGTGTTTGCCGGTTCAGTTCAGTTCGGGGGCTCACTGTTTCTAGTGCTATCATTATCGGCAACTATTGGTATTTTTTGTGATTGTTGCATGTTGCCATATTGCCATCATATTTAGTACCAATACATTTGTTATTTCGTGTTGCATACTGTTGCTATCTTTATCCTAGTTAGTATAATTTGGAGGTTTCCCAAAACGGGAATACTCCACAATCCCATGCTCAAGCTGCAGTTATTGGGGCACATAATGTATTTACGCAGGAAATTGGTTCGAGATATTTTGACAACAATGAACATTTGCTATATTTTTTCCCAGATAAAATTTGAGAAATGATTCAAGTACAGGTTGCCTTGCCCAGTGGCAAACGAAAGAGTCTAGAAATTGAAGAGTCCTCCAAAGTAGGGGACTTGAAGATCTTGGCCCAGAAGGCTTTCGGGCAAGGTTTCCTGAGGCTTGTCACTACAACAGGTCATGTCCTGAATGATCCCTCAAAGTCACTGGAAGACTCAGGGATTCAAGATGAAGGTCAAATCACAGCTGTTGTGCAACAAGCAAAGTTGGCTGCAACGGAATCAGCATTCGCGTTGTGGTGCTGTGGAGGTGATAGGCTGGTGACCTGGGGAAATCGACACTGTGGTGGTGATAGCTCTGCAGTTGAACATAAACTCAAGAAAGTACAAAATGTGAGCGCCACGAAAAGAGCATTTGCTGCGATCCTGGCAGATGGATCTGTCGTTGCGTGGGGCGAGCCAGAAGATGGTGGTGACAGTTCTGCAGTCCAACATCAGCTCAAGGACGTGCAGCAGCTTCAGGCCAACCTTTTTGCATTTGCTGCGATCTTGGCTGATGGATCAGTAGTGACATGGGGCGATCCAATGACTGGCGGAGACAGCTCTCCTCTTCAAGACCAACTCAGGAGTGTGCGACAGATTCAAGCCGCAGATTGCGCATTTGCTGCCATCCTGGCTGACCGATCAGTCGTCACCTGGGGCCATCCTGAATCCGGTGGCGACAGCTCTGCAGTCCGACATCAGCTCAGGAATGTGCAGCATGTTCAAGCAACAGCAGATGCATTTGCTGCCATCTTGTTTGATGGATCGGTGGTGACATGGGGCAATCCACATTCCGGTGGTGATTGCTCTGCCGTGCAAGACCAGCTCCGGAGTGTGCAGCAGCTTCAAGCAACCAAAGTTGCGTTTGCTGCGATCTTGGTTGACGGATCAGTCGTCACCTGGGGCAATCCTGATGCCGGTGGCAACAACTCCGCCGTCCGACATAAGCTGAAGGATGTGCAACATGTTCAGGCCACCGCAGATGCTTTTGCTGCGATCTTGACTGATGGATCAGTCGTGACATGGGGTGATCCTGATGCCGGTGGCGATAGCTCTGCAGTCCAAGATCAGCTTCAAAGTGTAAAGCATCTTACGGCCACAGAAGATGCATTTGCTGCCATCTTGGCTGATGGATCGGCTGTAATTTGGGGCATTCCACGCAACTGTGACAGCTCATCAGTCTGTCATCAGCTTCGAAGTGTTAAGCAGGTTCAGGCCACTGCATGTGCCTTTGCTGCAATCTTGGCTGATGGATCAGTGGTGACATGGGGTGATCCTCAGTATGGTGGTGATAGCTCCGCAGTGCAAGAGCAGCTGAGGAATGTGCAGCAGGTTCAATCCACACAAAGTGCATTTGCTGCAATCCTGACAGATAGATCAGTAGTGACATGGGGCAATGAAGAGTGTGGTGGTGACAGCTCTGCAGTGCAAGACCAGCTCAGGAGTGTGCACCAGGTTTGGTCTTCACCTCGTGCATTTGCAGCGATCCGGGCAGATAGATCAGTTGTGACATGGGGAGATCCTGAATGCGGTGGCGACAGCTCTGCAGTCCAACATCAGCTCCACGACGTGCAACACATTCAGGCTACAACTGAAGCATTTGCTGCCATCTTGGCTGATGGATCAGTGGTGACATGGGGAGATCATATTTTTAGATCTTTTGGTGGTGACAGCTCTAGAGTACAAGACCAGCTCAGGAGTGTGCAGCAGGTTCAAGCTACTCACAGCGCATTTGCTGCCGTCTTGACTGATGGATCAGTCGTCACGTGGGGCAATCCATGTTGTGGTGGCGATTGCTCTGCACTTCATGAGCGACTTAGAAGTGTGCGGCAGGTACAGGCAACAGCGCGTGCATTTGCTGCAATCTTGGCTGATGGATCAGTCGCAACATGGGGCGATCCATGTTGCGGCGGTGATAGCTCTGCAGTGCAAGACCAACTCAAAAATGTGCAGCAGGTTTGTGCCTCGTCTTGTGCATTTGCTGCGATCCGGGCAGATGGATCAGTCGTGGCATGGGGTGATCCACTTTGTGGTGGCGACAGCTCGATAGTGCAGGAGCAGCTCAGGAGTGTCCGGCAGGTTCAGGCAACAAGTTCTGCATTTGCTGCGATCTTGGCCGATGAATCTGTTGTAACCTGGGGCGATCCACACTTTGGTGGTGATAACTCTGCAGTGCAAGAGCAGCTCAGGGGCGTTCAGCAAGTTCAGAAAACATTCGCAGCATTTGCTGCGATCTTGGCTGAGGGATCAGTCGTGACATGGGGTTCTCCACACTACGGTGGCGACAGCTCTTCAGTCCGACATCAGCTCAAGTATGTGCGGCATGTTCAGGCTACAGGTTCATCTTTTGCTGCGATCCTGGCTGATGGATCAGTGGTAATGTGGGGCCATCCACGTGCTGGTGGTTACAGTTCTGCAGTCGGGGATTATTTCAGGAGTGTGCAACAGATTCAAGCCACACGTGCCGCTTTTGCTGTCATTTTGGTTGATGGATCAGTCAAGACATGGGGCCATCCTGAATCCGGTGGCGACAGCTCTGCAGTCCGTCATCAGCTTAAGAATGTGCAGCATGTTCAAGCAACAGCAGATGCATTTGCTGCGACCTTGGCTGATGGATCAGTGGTGACATGGGGGGATCCTACTGCTGGTGGCGATAGCTCTTGTGTCCAGGATCTAGACGTGGAGAACACTAGTGGCAGCAGGTTCTATCCGATGCTTGTGTGAGGTTTTGATGACCCGAATCATTTGTTGCTTGGTGGCTGCATTGTCACTGATTGCGGGACAATCTCAATGCGTTACAGTAATAGAATATACATTGTTTTCTTGACATGAAAATATGCAACCGGAGCTTTAGTCTCCGCCGATGAGATCTGGTAACTGACGGCTTTGTCAGCCCTGTCTTGAAAAACCGAAAGACACTTGGAAGGCGCCGCGCAGCTGGTCTTGTACTGGGAGGGTCAATCAATACCTCTACAGTGAGGGTGCCCGAAGGCATGCGAAGGCATACTTTTTTAAAGCGGATCATGAAAGTTGGACTTTGAATGGATTTTGAAAAAACAACAATTCAAAAGGCCACATACTGTACATGTTGATAAACCATCAAATAAGGGTGTCGCCTATGAGCCTATGATGTTCATGCCCAAATTGATACCAAACCCATTCAAAAGCACATTCTCGGCAGGCCCAATTTGAAGACCCCCCCATTTTAAGATTGTTTCAGGCGGCCCAAGAGTTTGGCAAGCAGTTTCCTTCTGGATCGCCAGGCGAACGCAATCAGATACGGCCCTGCAGAAGAAGAATCCGGGCGAGGTGAAGGATGCCTATGCTCACATCAAGGACCCCATGTGCTCACGTAATCTCGCCTTTATTGTGTACTGTACAAAATACATATCTTGACACACTATTATAACATTGTGTGACTATATACATGTGTGTGTATCTGCATATTTACATTATGTGAACGCACAGATTCGCAGCATGTTGTCATGGACATCTCGGCAAGATTTGAAGACTTATACATAATACAGATCCTATCCCCCTTCAATACCTCCCAAAGAGCATGAAGCCGATGGCTACTTGACACTCTTGAACCAGCTAAAAGGAATTATTCGTGACCGGTTACGCCAACTTATTTTGACATGGAATCTGCCTTGGTCTCAAAGTTTCACCCTTTTTTTGGTTAGAATCCAATCATTTCTGTCCATTTTGTAGATAGTTCATGATAGTTCATGATAGTTCATGATAGTTGGCCCAAGAAACAGCTAAACGGAACATGTTTTTGTTGGTTCGATTCAGCTGTCGTTTGTCATCTTGTCAGCCAGTCCCTGGTTTCACAGGAGAATATGAAACCATTTGTGGAAAAGCAAGGCTGGGAGCCTGGGAGTCTGGGAGCCTCCAGGGTAGGGAATCTTGACTTTTTGAAAGCAAACAACCATAACACCCGGCTTCAAAGATGCGATTTCCGTATGAATTTCCATGTGAATCTCCATGAGATTCTGAGCGCAGCAAGCCAGGCAAGCCACGAATCCGAGCCATTGGGGTTGGAACCTCAGGGTCCGAGGCGGTTGATCTTGTGATCTGCGACAGCCATCCCCTGCCTATTCCCGCCATGCCCAGCCTGGAGAGCGGCTTCATTTCTTCAACACCTTGCAGAACAAGTACCACATGAAGGTGTAGCAAGCCCTGCGGGACGGGAGTCCTTGGCAAGTGTGTCGTTTTTCTGATGTCATTCTGTTTTGTTTTTTTCCACTTCAGGGAGAGATGGGAGAGTGTGGATCAACCTTTGTCATGTGGAAGACCAGGATGAAGCTAGTGAGAACCCAGAGAGAGACTTAGCTCTAAAGACCGCCGACCCCAATTTGATATTATGCCATGCTAAAGTCTTGAGTACAGGAGAGCATGGGTTTCACTTTTTGCAGACCAACATTCCTTTCACTTCCAGAGTTCACTGAAACCCGTTTCCGGAAACCACTCTGAACACCGCTGCGCCAGGCTGGCGGAAAGAACATGTCCTGGGATGTGTCGAAGCAGGCAGACGAGCCGTTGGAGCCATGACCAGCTGGTCCAAGGGAGATTAAGCATGAAGAAAACATGCACGAAAGCTTTGAACATATCTTTTGAGTATTGTTTATTTGTTCTTTTTTCCATCATTGTTCCAATGAATTGTTCTTCACGGCAACCTTTGTAACTATTTCAGGATCACTTTTTTTGGCCAGTCAGAGTCCGGCAGAACAAGTTGAGTGCCTCATGAGTCCGTAGGTGGGCGAAATGGGAAATACTGCAGGATGCCCGAAGTTTGCTACCGCCTTTCATGGTTAGTCAGATGTTGAAACATTGGTGTATACCCCGTATTTGGAGAACCCCGGTGTCACCGCCAGACACATCGAAGTACCAAGAATGAGTTGACCTGGATACTCTCGAACTATTTCCGCACGGATTCACAGGCAAGGTGGTGCTGACAGGAAACGCCAATCTGTCGTTCCCAGAACTCTTTTTGAGCCATGGCCACATGTTGCGCATTTTCGAGTCATCAGCATGTTTGATGGCTGTGGAATTTCTCTTTTGGGGCTTGAAGGATTATATTTCATGGCGGAGAATACATTGACATGCACAATCTCTTGCAAGCTTGTGAGAAGCCTTCCTTCCAAGTCTGAAGAAAATGTGGTGGGTGCCACAGTGGCAGTGTGCTTGCTGTTGTCCATGGTGAAATCTTGCTGTTTCTTGTGGCAACTCTCCAAAGCTTCAGGCGTCAGTGAGAACACGGACTATGTTTCTTCAATTTTTCTCGTTTTTGCAGGGAACCTTATTTGTCACCGCAACCGATTTGATGTTATGTTCGCTCCCATTTTTTACAAAACTATACAAAGCGGCTTTGTATTGGCTTGCTTCACTCGCGAGATGAAGTGGGAATAACTGTCGCAGGCCATTCTGAACGGAGCAGGCAGCGATGACTAGTGACTGGCAGTAGGATTTCTGGGCATAGCAGTTGGAGATATGTGCAGATGACCATCGTGATGCACTGATGCAACATGAATATATGATATATCCCGATTTATCTAATCCCTTATTCTTCGAAAACTAATTATAGAGCATTGGGATGAAAATGCATTTGTGTTGATTGTTCCATAATTCCACCTTATTGCAGTATCAATAGCAAACAAGCAGTTTCACAAGCAGATCCCCCAAATGGGGAAAGCAATTGGCAATTCCAAAAAAATACAATTATATTTATATATATATATACAAATTATGATATATTTTGTTCAAATATATTATATTATAAAATGGGGAAATTTGGATTATAAGGAAATTCGACATGGCTATGAAGACTTCTACAATATAATATCTATTAATTTGCGTGGATATGCATCACAAAAAATGGAATATATATATATATATACATTTATTTATTGGCTGAATTAATGTAGTGTTAGGGTGGCATAGGGCGGTAATTTGTACCGTGGATGGTTTTTTGTGCCGCAAATGGTATTATTTTGATAAAAATTTATAATAGATTATAATATATATATATAATAATATTTGCATATTGATTTTTTGATATTTATATATAATTTCTTTTAATAGAAATTGAATTTAGATTATTTAAACTATTTTTTCTTAAGAATTTTTTTTCTTAAGAAAGAAGAAACATATATTGGAAATGATTTGAATTAAATTATATTTAGATAAATTTGGAAAAATATTTTTATATTGTTTTGGTGTTATATTAATATGATATATAATTTAGTTTATTTTTGGGAATATTTCTTTTGAAAATATTTTATTTTTTTAAAAAAATATTTGGTAATTAGATATATTTGAAATATATTTTTAATTTAGATTATTTTTTAATATATAAATAATTGAATTTATTTTTTGAAAGAAATATTATGAATAAAATATGGATTATATAATTATAATATCATTTTAAATATATTTTTTTTAATATTNTAATATAATTCTATTTTTTCCGAATTTTATAATGAATTATAAAAATTGGTTATTAAATAAATATATCAAGAATAGATTAATTTCGAATTTTTTAAAAAAATACATTCATTATTTATTATAAATATCTTATTTTGATATTTTATAGGATTATATTTATTTAGACTATAATATTTAAAAAAATATCAATTTTAAATAATTTAATATATTTAAATCTTTGATTTCTATAAATGAATAAATATAGATGAATTTAATATAAATAAAAAATATATTTGTATATTTCTATTTTAGCAATCTCATTTTAATTATCAATTTATCAATATTTTTTAAATATATTTCTATAATAAATTATATTTATAAAAATCTTAAAAATATATATTATATAAAAAATATTATAGTTTTCTAAATAGTAATATTAAATTTCAAAATTAAATTCAAATTATATCTAAATTATATAATAATATATTATTATATAAAGATATTCTATTTAATATTCTATATATTTTAATAAGGAATGGCTTTCATAATTGTTATTAATCATATTTTTTATTTTTAATCATTTGTCGGATTTTTAATCATTTGTCGGATTTAGTCCTATTTCATTTCCAGAATTATTTCGATATATTGAATTAAAGATAAGAAATATTCTCAATTATACGGAATAAATCAAAATTATAGAAAATATAGTTGTTGATTTTATATTCTTATAATAATGAAAAAAAACATATTTAATTAAATATATTTTGAAAACAATTTTTGAAATATAAAGAAATATTCGGAAGAAATCGTTCTTTTTTACCCAATTTGAATAAAATAAATTCATTCAATTAAATATTCCAATATAAAAAATGCAGCCCACGAACCCGAATGCAATTATATTAAACACTTATATAGGACAAACTATTGCAATAATCCTATATATTCTTCCCCTGTATTCCTATCGTTGTAAATTGTAGAGTGTGGATTGGGGGGGTTGTGGAGTAAGAAGTGTGAAATAAGGACAATGAGTGTGGAGAGGAAAGTGAGCAGTGTAAAATGTGAAGGGTGGAGAGTGTGGAGAGTGTGGAGAGTGTGGAGAGTGTGGAGAGTGTGGAGAGTGTGGAGAGTGTGGAGAGTGTGGAGAGTGTGGAGAGTGTGGAGAGTGTGGAGAGTGTGGAGAGTGTGGAGAGTGTGGGGTGGAGTCTGGAGTATGAAATAAAGAGAGTGGAGGGTGGAGTGTGAAGTGTAGAGTGTAGAGTCTAGAGAGTAAAGTATGGAGTGCAAAGTGTAGAGTGTAAAATGTGGAGTCTGGAGTGGGACGTATGAAGTGGGATTATAAAGTGTGGAGTGTGGAGTGTGGATTGCGAAGTATGTAGTATAGAGTGTGGAGTGTAAAATGTGCAGAGTGTAGAATATGGAAAATGAAGAGTGGTGCGTGNAGTGTGGAGTGTGGAGTGTGGATTGCGAAGTATGTAGTATAGAGTGTGGAGTGTAAAATGTGCAGAGTGTAGAATATGGAAAATGAAGAGTGGTGCGTGAAGGTAAAAAGAGTGCAGTGTAGAGTGTGGAGTCTAAAGTGTGGAATGTAAAATGTAGATTGTGAAGAATGGAGAGTAAATTGTGGAGTGAGAATTGTGGAGTGTGAAGTGGGCATTGTAAAGTGTGGAGTGTAGAGTGTAGAGAGTGGAGAATGGAGTGTAAAGTGCGGAGTCTTAAGTTTTGAGTATAAAATATAGAATATGTAGTGTGGAGTATAGAATATGGAGTGTAAAATATAAAGTGCGAAATGGGGATTGTAGAGTGTGGATGGTGGAGTGGGAAATATAAAATATAAAATGGGAATTGTAGAGGAAGGAATCTAAAATGAGGAGAATAGAGAGTGGAGTATGAAGTATGAAGTGTAGATTGTGGAGCGTATAGTGTGGAGAGAGGAGTGTGAAGTGTANAGAGGAAGGAATCTAAAATGAGGAGAATAGAGAGTGGAGTATGAAGTATGAAGTGTAGATTGTGGAGCGTATAGTGTGGAGAGAGGAGTGTGAAGTGTAAAGTGTGGAGTGTGAAGAGGGGAGAGTACAGTGTAAAGTGTGGAGTTTGGAGTGGGAAATTTGAAATGGATTATTGTATAGAGTGTGGAGTGTGGAGTGTGGATTGTGAAGTATGTAGTGTAGAGTGTGGAGTGTAAAATGTGTAAAGTGTAGAATATGGAAAATGAAGAGTGGTGCGTGTAGGTATGAAGAATGTAGTGTAGAATGTGGAATTTAAGGTGTGGAATGTAAAATATAAACTGCGAAGAATGGGGAATAAATCGTGGAATATGAAATGGGGAAGCAGAATTGGGAATTGTAAATTGTGGAATGTAGAAAATGGAAAATGGAACAAAAATATGGAATTATAAATATAAAATATAAAATATAAAATCCAAAATATGAAATATATTTTTTTTTTATTATATTTTTATGGCATGATTTAAAAATAATATTATTTTATAAGAGATATTTGAAGGAAATAATCTATTTGAATTCGAATGTATATATATTTTTATGAATACGCTAATATATTTTATTAAAAAAAAAAAATAATATATATATATATATCTATGGATATCTAGCCGAAAGCAGATATTTGATAATTTATGGATATATTTTATAAAAATCAATATATTCGAATGACGGAATTTAAAATATTGAATAATTTATTATATGAAAAATATTATATATTAGATTCTATTTGAAAATTAAATTTGTTTTCTGATATTTTATATTTATAAATATATTTTATAAAATGAAATATATCATTATCTTTTGATAGATAATTGAGGAAATTACGGCTAATCTATGGCCATAATTTTCAATCCATTATACATAAAATTATAAAAATAATTAAACAAAAAAAATCATGTTCTTTCATCTTTCTATATTCCATTATATTTTATCACCTTGGAAAAAATCGACGATTTAATAAATAGATATTATATAAATTTTCATGGATAGAATTTAGAATTATTTGCTGTCATTATTCATAATTGTTATTTAGAATCTAGATATTCAAGGAATATTGATTGGTATTTATTTCAATAAATCCATTCAATCTATAAATAATTTAATATTCGATTCAAATTCTTTGTCTGATTATATTCTTCATTTTATATAAAATATATTATATTCATCTGCTAATCTGAAATTCATTCCATATAATTTAAATTTTCGAAATAATTTTAGAGGCATAAATTTGCCGAACTATTTCATAAATATATTTCCAAATCATTTTATAGAAAATATATTTTTATAAATTCAAATTCCTTTTTTTTTTCATTATATAATCCCAGGGTAGGACACAATAATAGGGATATATAAAATGCGAAATAAGAATTACAGAATATGGAAAATCGAATATGACAAATATAATAATGAAAAATGAGGAGGAGAATGGAAAATAGAGTATGAAAGATGAAGTGTGAATTGTGGAGTGTATGATGTGGAAAATATGGGAAGAGAATAGAATGTAAATTGGGGAATTATCGAATCTGGAATATGGAATATAGAATACAGAGAATAAAATATTTTCATTTGAATTATAAAATAAAAATTTTATAATATTTAATATAAAATTGAAATTATAAAATAAAATATATAGAATGCGGAAAATTAATTATTAAGAAAAAAAATTAGAATATATAAATTTATAATTATACATATAATCATAAATATATAATTTCTTCTATAAATATTTATTATATTTTATACCTCATATATAATTATTTCCAAAATAATATTTATAAAAAAAAATATAATATTATTTTTCTATTTTTTAAAATAATAAAATAAATAACATATTTAGAAATATTATTCATATATTTTAAAATATCATCTTAATTATTTTAATTTTCCCAAACAAATTTGCATATAAATAAGTAAATCATTTCCATCCATATTAATTAATATAATAATTTCATAAAATAGCCAATTATTATTATTATTTTCTTGATTTTCCTTTCTTCTTATTTAATTTTTCTTCTTTCTCTTTATTTCTTATTTTTCATCTTATCCTCATCGTCCTTTTCCTTTATTTCCTTTTCTTTTCCTTTCCTATTTTTTTTTTCCATTTCTTCATTATTATTTTTAATATTTTATAATATATATATATATATTATATTATTCTATATTTTTTAAAATATTATTTTTATCAATTATTAGTAATTTTTTTTTTTTTTTATCAATTATTTAATTTTTTATAATATATTATAATATAATATTTTTTTCTAAATAATATTTTAATATATATAATTAATAATTCAATATTCTATAATTATTATAATATATCTGTATATAATATAGGATTCATATATTTTTTCGATTATCTTTAAATATATATATATTATCCGATAATTTCTTTTTATTTTCCGCTATCATTTTTTAAAAGGGAACCATATATTTTCCCCATTATATTAATTTAATCGTTTTAGGCGGGCCATATTGCTTTACGAGATTGCATATATACCTATATTTACCAAATGTGCAATATCAAAATATTTATCAATATTTTAATATATTTTGACCCTAATTTATATATATATATATATCTATATAATTATATTATATAATATTTCAAAAAACAATATTTGTTTTTATATTCGGAACATTTCGGAATCCTCAATTTATCTCAATTTTTCTAAGGGGTGGGGGCGGGCTTCTTAATACGATATTAAATCTAACTATATTTTTGTGCAAAGGTAAATAGATCCTTCCTGATTCCAGAAATCTTTCTAAGCAAAAAATTGGTGAAACGCCGGTCGTTCGCATACCAGGTATTCTCCTGAACGTCTCTGCACGTTATGCGAAACGACGATCTCTCGGTCAATTCTGCCACTCATGCGGCGTAGGGTGGAGCTCACGGCCCTCCCAACATCGGCCTTGCAGGGAGACTCGGTAGGCGTGATATTTTTTTGGCTTGGAGCTTGGACTGAAAATGATCCCTTCGTCAACAGAAAACCCTTGTGAGAACATGTGACAACAAGTGTTTCTGTGTTCATCCCAAAAGCTAGTTCACACAAACAGGTTTGCTACCTCAGCTCCGGTTGTATGACAAGGCCTGTACTACAATGAATAAGTTGGAGCAATAAACAGTTGGTGCATTTCAACCCATGTCGTCAAAAATGCAGGATCTGCTTCCTGCACACTGCAGTGTAACCCACGACAGTCCAGCCTTGTTTCCTCATCCTTCTTCTGACTGCGGTTGCAGAAGCAACAAACCAGCGCAATGGTGATCACAAGCACAGCAATAGCACCACAAATCACATAGACTGCACCTCAGACATTCATGCACCAGGCATGTCCATGTCACTTCAAAATCACCAATCCCTTCACCATCCCCCAGAAACCATTGTTTAGGATAGGGTTTAATGGGATTCGGATTTAAACATATTTGGGACCATTTATGGGGTGTTTTTCATTTTTTGGGGATGGGCCGGGATTTGATGGGATTTATTAGTGTAAATTATAACACTAGACCTTCCAAGGATTTTGAAGATTTTTGAAGTATTTGTGACAGCGAGAGCGGCCGCAATACAATTGGAGAGTCTGCGGGCTTTGCCAATACATATTCCGTTTTTGTTGCACCACGCGTGAGGGGACATTCATCAAAAATGGGCACCTGTGAGCTCATTAGTTGTGTGTACATCAATGTTTTGAAGGGATGAACAATTGCTTCCATGCTGGTCCATGCTGCTATCTTCTTTTTCCTATCCGTTTCCAAAGAGTTCATTCAATTTGTTTTGTACCATCAACCTCTGGAGAATCCATCAGAATTTCACCCCAGATCGAAACGGTGGCGGATGGTGGCGGTAACTGGAAATCAGAGGATCACGGCGACCAAGCGACTCTGATTTCCAACGATGTTAAAGTAGTCCGTCTGATATACATCGCCATCGCCCTGAATCCAGCGGCTGGTGCTGCAGATGGAAGCCCAACGGCAAAACGGGTTGCAACAACGACATGTCAGGACGAAGCAGGTCAAAATCACTTTACAAATTCCGCATCGCACTTTTGACTCCATTTCTGCATATGGTTCACTAAACCCAATTGAAGAATACGAACAAATTGGAAACATCATTCCAAATAGGAATATGATTTGTTGGGAAATAAGGAACCATTGCATTTTCATAAATGTCCCCTATATTTCCCTACGATTTAATGGCATTTCCGTATATTTTCCCCTATGTTTCGCCCCATGAAACATGTTTTCGTCACCAAGGTGCTCCCTCGTCGATGGATGGAGGCTCAGTAGATCTCAGGCCACAGGACGTCTTGCTGGTGCAGTCGTACATCTTCGCCAGTTGGAGGACATCATTTTTGGTCATCATGTTTCGTTGGCCAATGACATATAAATGATAGTCATCCGGATTGTCGGTGTAGAGCTGATAGCCGGCATCTTTCACCACAATGGTTTCTTTGCCCGTTTCACTAAAGGCAAACTTTCCAAAGTGCATGATTGACATAATGTCATAAGACAAACTGGTGTCAGCATGTGGATTCTTGGTAAACTGCGAAAATTTGCTGCTCTTCACATTGCTCCACTCGATCTCCACGAACTGATCGCGATCTGGTCGGGCGAGCTCGGGGGCCATTCCCATGCTGTGAAGCATCTCGTGAATCGCAGTGCCACAATCGTTGCAGCCCGGGACTTGCAGGTTCAGCTTCTGATTCCCTGGAAACGTCTGGAGACACAAGATTTGACAAGTCATGGGGACATTATCTAGTGAATTTTGTGATCTGACTGTGAAATTCGCTGGAAGATATTTGGAAAGAACCACTTCTATGTGAAAAGGGGCTGGATGACCATGGATTTTGAAGCAACACAGTCTAAAATGTTCTTTAAATGCGGAGAAGGTCTAGATCACCGTACCACCGACAGCAAAACCATCCCAAACTGCAGCACCTGTCAAACCCATCATGGCCAGGAGGTGAGAACTTTGCCTCAGCTTTCTGGGTTGGGAAATATAGTGAATATGGTGAAATATGGTGAAACTATAGTGAAATTATGGTGAAACTATGGTGAAATTATGGTGAAGATAAAGACATTATGGTGAAATTATTGTGGAATATGATGAACTTATGGTGAAATTATGGTGACATATGGTAAAATTATGAAATTATGGTGACATATGGTGAAATAAGGCAAGCATCACTGATTTCGCTTCCCTGATGGCTGTCATTTCCCTGTCATGGGCGGAACGGAATCAGCTTTGTCAGACACAGAAAGACTCTTCAACCTTTTTGACCTCTCGGTGTGAAGGTACACCAAAAACCTTACATTAATAATTACTTGGGGTAATCTAACATAGATGTGGTGTGGAAAATCCACTAGTTGTAGATTGTTTTCCTAAGGAAACCATTGGTTCTTTAGCGTTTTTTTACATCTATGTTGGCTTACACTAGGGTAATTGAGCTGAAACAGAATCTTCGGCAAAATGCAGTCAGGCTGCATGCCAATGTTTGACCAACAGCCGGAGTCCCCTGGGCAGCTGGGCCGGGCTCAGCATCCCTATGCTTGATCTGGTCCTGCTACAACGTTGACCCAGGATTCATGAAGCCCTTGATTGCGGTTCCATTTGAGTTGCAGCTTTTCACTCTTTGGGGAACTCACGAATGGATTTCCTATGATTTCACCATGGCTTAACTCACTGGCAAGAGGCTGGACTGAATGAAAATGGCCGGGTGAGTGTTGCAAACATCACGACCTTTGTAGCCAACATTTGTAAAGTAAATGCCCGGGATTTCTTCTCGAATCTTGCCCTCAGCGAGCGCATGCAAGCATCGACGCGCCCAGGGTTTGTCTGTTTAGCATATTTTCATACTTCCACATCGCAAGTTCTCCATCCCCTGACTTGAAAAAAAACAAGCTTTGTGAACCTTTCACAACTGTGGCTGAACTTTGCAAGTCAAGGATCTATAGCGCAGTCCACGGCGTTTTTTGCACTGTCAGATATGTACTTGTCATAGCAGTACTTGACCTCCAACAAGCTGCTTTTTGAAGGCTGAAAGCATCCTCAAAAGAGTATGTACCGGTGAACGCAGCCTACATACAAAACATGGTTGGTGGATGTTGGTGGTCTTTATCACCCTGAACAATAATTACTTGTCATCGGGGATCATCATCCCAGGTACGGATTGAAATAACAATTCTTTGACATAATCAGCCAGAAAATTAAATGTTCAATGCACTTGACAACGTATCGAAACTCATCTCAAGACCCTCTTCCAATTTGAAGCTTTAACAGCTCATGATGCGTCAGCCGAGCAAGGGCCGTTGAGCCCGTTAAGCAATGCTTCCGTATGGTCAATTAGGGTCAAGTGGAAGTCAAGGTGGCCTTACAAAGTAAACAAAAAGACTGACTTAACAATATGGAAGTACAATCGAAAGCAATAGTTAATTCATGATGTTTGAATAATTCATAATTCAATACACTAAATTATGATCGATTAATACAAAATAATATTAAAGAATACAAATTTAATTGATCCAATATAATTTGCTCTGCAGAGCATTCTCTCCTTGAACATCGCACGTGCGCATGCGCCTGACCTCGGCATTTGTCCATGTCTCGCCAGCACTGTGCGGACCTCCTGGAGAGCGCTGATCTTTTGGGATGACGGTCTCACAGGGATGATCAATTGCAGCCAATATCAATTGCAGCTTGCCTATGCTTGCCTAACATTTTGAATCACCCCATTAATTAATCACGGTTTTCCATTCAGAATGATTAAATCATCCAAATTCTCAATTCATATTGATTCAGAATGCTTGAGATTCAAAAATAGAGAACCGTAACGAAGATACTGTTTCTGGATTGATCCCTCTACCTTAGGGTGTCAGTGCTTCTTGATATCTCAAGGTGCGGTATCTTCTGCATTATCTCCTGCATCAACAGCATGACCATGTCTCCAAGTCTCCAAACATAGGATGATAAATCATGATAAATCAGGTCGTAACCCCCATCTGAACAGAGTTCAAAACCCTCTGTCGTCAGTTCCTGAAAACGAGTCTCGGGGTGAGACTGACCTAACTCTGTCGTCAGTTCATACTGGCTACTCAGCTGGATATCCTGGATTATATGAACTGTGAACAGAAAGCGAAAACAGACATGAACACCCATACCTTTCATCATCTTTCACAGATCATCTACGATCAGTTGCTCCTGTTCCTGAGACAGACTTTGAGTCGTCCGTCTCCGGATCGAGATGCATCTCTTCAGGACGAGGCGGGGGACCCTTGATGCCCTCCATGTGGGCCAAGAGCCAATCCAAATCATCGCGCGTGAGGATCTGATGACCATAGGAAGTCGCTTTGGAAATACTCTCACTGGACATGTCTGCGATTGCGGCATTGAGGATCACCACGAGGTTGTCATACTTCTCCTTTCACAGGGAGATTTCCCGAGATGTCCGGGGTTGCCGTTGTAACACCCCAAAAAACAAGAACAACAACTGCACACAGCGGAGCTCAGCGGAGGCAGCGGATCCCAGGTCCTGAGCCAAATAGCCATCCCGCGCAGCGTATTCCATGTGTTTGGCCACGCCAATCACCTGTTTGTCTTTGCTCCTGCGATGATTAGTGATGATTCAATGATGTCACTGGGGGATGTCACTGGATGTGTGATATCATGATATCAACAAGTCGTCTTTTGTGCTGATAAAGCTCAATGAGAACAACCCATGACTCAAATGACCCGGCAAACACATTAATCCACTGAGTTGGACCTGGCCTCTTTGCCACATTGCCAGACATGGAGGCCACCATCCGATGGATGCGTTTGTTCCTTTGCTCCTCTGTCTCCTGCCGGCAGTGGGCTAGCGGCATGTCCATCGGGGTCCCTGATCATTGTGGAACAGGTCCCCAATCTGAAAGTTTCCCATATGGAGGTGTCCATAAATGAGGATACCCCAAAATGGATGGTTAAAAATTTATAGTGGAACATCCCATTAAAATGGATGATTTGGGGGTACCCCCCGTTTATGGAAACCCTCATATCCCAAAATCTCCCGACATGTCCCAAAATACTTTCCTTGAAAATGGGATCCCCCAAACGCCAGACCCAGCACAAGGTACCGTCACGCGATCGTACTTGGGCAATTGGCACTGCTTTGCTCCAGAGATACTGCTGACCTGCGCAAGTTTCATTTTTTTGACAGAACTGTGGTTGGGATACGGGGACAATTACAGGAAACCATAGGACATCCTTGTCAAAAAACACAAATCCATACAAATCCATCATGGGGTAGGGGGTGCCCTTACGTTGCGGGAATCTTGCTGGCCAAGTGCTCCACATTCTGGACAATTCCTGCCACACTTCAAGCTTCTACTTTGTAGGACAAAAGCTTGAAACGCCGCAAATTGAAAGGTCATAGAGATCCACTTTGGGTTATTCTATGATTCTTGTCACATATTTGGCTAAGACATGCTAAGACAAAGACGACCTGAGCCTCGGAAGTGATACTGTCCCAAGATGAATGTCAATGTAGTTGCATCTTGGGGATTGGTTGTAGCTTAGATTATTCGCAACTATAGCAATGGACCAACAATCAAACAGCCATTTAGCTAGCTAATAGGTAGCCCAATCATAAGAAACACAATGGTTGAAACGGGTTCCTTCTGACTGCGGTTTCCCTTTCTAAATATGACAAGAGATTCGGATTCTGCTTTGACAATCCATCCTGCCACACAAACCATCGACAAGTAGGTAAAATCGACGATTTCCTGATTTCTGATTTGATATGTTTGTTTTTTTTCCTACCTCCCCAAGACTTAGAATGAACAACATTTAAAAATCCACATCGGCTGATCCCAGGCCTCTGATGAAAGTTTTGCGTCTTTGCCCAGCAACCAGCATTCTGCGCCAGGGTCGTGTTGAAAATAGGAAAACAACGAAAACCAAGACTCGAGCAGCCACAAAAATCTCGGAAAATGTGGATGGAATGGATAATGGAACCCCCTATATTATGGAGCCTTTGGATCATGAAGGCTGGATCCGGTGTTATCGCTTCATGTTGAAAATTTTTAACTCGATCTTGATCATGGGGTACTGTACCAGGCTTCTGCAGCTATGGTGAAAATGCAAATGCGAACGATGTGAACACTTCATACTCACTGACTCATCACTGTGTCTCCCGTGCAAGAGTTGGGGAATAATATGGGAATAATCTACTGCAATCTACTCAAGGAGTCGGACAAAATCGTCAGAATCTCCCTGCAAAGAACACGAACCCAATCCGAATCTGTGAACGGAATTGGTTCTAGCTTCTACTCATTGCAAGCTACAAGACGGGACGCCTCGTGTCTCATAGTCATAGGTGAAATGAGCACATTGATCATGATCATGACAGGACCTGAAGGCTAAAGTGACCCGACTGAGCATGTTAAAGTGACCAATTTAGTTAATTATTTCTCAATCAAATTGAGGCTCCGGCGCTTGGCAATCTTTAAAACTCTTGATGTTGGTACCTGCCGACTATAGGTCACCAACAAGCCGCAGAATGAAGTGGATCAAGTACAAATACGCTTCAGTCACATTTCAATGGGAGTGGATCAACATTTATTCATTTTTTCCAGGTTGCTTGCCATAAAGGAAACTCCTTACGACCTCTTGAAACTGAAAACCCAGCGATTTTGGCCATTTCACCTCATCACTGAGCCTAGGACTGGCTGGTTCTCCTCGTCCTTCGTACCCCCAACCGACTTCACAATCGGGGCTGGCCGAAGCCAAGGTGACTCCAAACAAGACGCGTAGGGGAAGCATTGTGACTTGATCAGCAAATGCCTGCAGTTTTGAGCATCTAGTCTATATGTAATATCATGATATAAAATGATATAAATCATGATTCAACTGCAATAATATGTAGTGCAACTGCTCACTGATCGTTTCATATTCTACAGCAGAGCAAGACCAAGACCAGGTCACCCAGAATTTAATGCTGTTTCGTGAAATCTTGTGAATCTGAATGAATCTGACCATGTTCATGTCCGCAAATGCCAGGGCCTTTACGAAGTCCTTGCCTTCGAAGAACATCCTTTTTGGTGCGTTGTGAAATGTTGTACATGCCATCCTCCAAATGCAAACCACCAAGTTAATGCGCAAGCAAAATAACATAAGTTTGTAATATCAAGCAAACCAATGGGCGGAAGCCATGATTTTTCGGGCCACCAGGCTTTAGGAAAGAAGTGGTGTCAGAGGAGACTTCCTACTGCTGCAGCTCTTTTCGTCGGAGTGCCCAATTCCCTTGCCGAAAAAAAGGCGTTGACGACTGGCGACGGGTGACACAGGTGAGACTGCGGCCGTTATGGTGCCTCAACGCAAATACAAAATCAATCATAGTTACAAGTCCATTCTATATTGACTCTGCCATTAATATCATTTATGGCTATACAAACATACTGTAAATTGATATGTGATTCTCCCCAGGAAATGCAGGTCCTTCTTGACATGGTGCCATCCATAGAACTCTATCGCTTGTTGCATTTGCTCGATCCAAGTTGACCAATGACTCTGATCGCTCACGTCTTTGCAGCCTCACAATGTACGGACAGCATCTTCTGCATCAAAGGATAAATTGTCCAGCTTCCAAATGTCAAGAACCACGAGAAATCTCGTGAAATCCAAATATGAGCTTAGACGCCGATGGCCAGTTGAAGGAACTCCCGAAATGACACTTTTAAACCCCAAAATAGATGGTTTCCTCATGTTTTGGAAAACAAAAAATGGTCGAATTCAAACTGTTTGGTTTTCCGCATTGGACCAACATGGCTTCCGAGCCTTGTCCAAGAGTGTGGAGCTCTTTGCCGTGGCTGTCTGCAAGGGCACCTTTTTTTTGGGGCAGTTCCCTCAACTTGCAGTCGCAAAACATGGGAAACTGGGAGTGGAATCAGGAAACAACATCAATCAACATTGACTCAACTGGAAATGGAGATCTTCACGGATCTTCATGGATCTTCATGGATCTTTATGGACTTTCTTGGCCAAAGCTGCTGAACCCTGCTGAAATCTGCTGAAGAATCTGAAGATCCCGAAATCTGCTGTTGCAATCCTCAACTATCTGCTTTTTCCGATGTTTTGATATGTTTTGTGCATGTAACCGTTGCAACCTTCACCTTGATGCGTTTCCACCCGATGGAACCTTCAGGGGGGCATCCACCACGTCGGTCGACGCGCGCACTCGCTGGGCCAGCATGTGCAAGGAGTGGTCCCTGACCGAGGAGTGAACCATGGTGAACCAGGGATGATATATCATAGTTAATAATATATATATATATATGATGGTGATAATAATAATAGTTAATAGTGGATAATATATATCATTATAGTTAATAGTGGATGATGATATGGTTAATATATGTTAATATAGATGTCAATAGTGGATAATAATAATTTATGGTTTCAGTCTGAAAGCTGATCTTAATCTGAAGAAGTCTTCTGCAAACATGTCTGTGTAAAGACCCAGTAGGGTTGAGACACCCACTCAAGAGATGTCACTCAAGAAACAGTCAAACTGGATATTGCATCAAATCATCAAATTGTCATATTGCAATATAATATATTGCATTATATTGCATCTATCTCGGGACAAGTTCTATCGCTCTCAATCTTTGCGGGCACCTCATTATGGAGTCGTTTCCACTGCCGAAGAGACGTGTGAACGACGGCATCGTCTCAAACCTTTGCCGCAGCAAACCAGAACTGCGTGAGATGCGAGTGTCTGTTGCACTTGCAGTTGAATCAAAATAGAGTCCAACTACAATTACAAATGCTTGAAACGTGCACATTGTGTCTGCCAAATACTATGCACATATAAAGTCACACACACATATCATATGCAGTCTCAGCAAATCCAATGATACCAAAAACCATTTTGTGGTTAAAACATCAACTTTCCTTCTTAAAATTGCCATCAATGCTGAGGATTGCCGGTGGCCCATTCTCGGAGGAACCCAGCAGCAGCCGGTTCTGCCAGGCATCCGCACGGAATGGCTGCCATGGAACTGTCCGGCAATAGCACCAGCTGCTTGGGATTTGGCATCGCTGGTAGCTCGGCCTGGGTCGCTTGGAGCAGATGCTGGGAGGGCACTATTGCACGATATACTATACCAATAAATTGTCGATGTAATATGAGTTGTCTGGTATGAAAGTCATGACACTCCAGTTGTTGCAAAATATCAGATGCAAACTCTGCACTTCATATTTTTGTTGAGCATTTCTTTTAAGCAAAGATTTCCAGCTAACCATAGCTAACCAAGTTCATACACAGCACTTCCGTCATGGCCAAAGAGAACATCAGCCGTCATCAGCCCCAAGGTTCCGAACGTTCGCACTGCAGGGCCAAAAGCTTGCCTGGTGACAGGGTCGCACAGGCACGATGCATCATCCACTTTAGGCATCTCTACGCTATAGGTCTGGTGGGTCATTGGAAGTGACTTTGTCCAAGAGTGGGGTGTACGGACCCCAAAATTGATTGCCATCTTGAATTGGACACATGATGGATGATGAAAAACATCGAAAAACCATTGGATTCCCGAAAGGTGCCTCTTTTTTGGGGAAACCTAAGGTTGAATCTTCCGCGCCTCCAAACGTCTGGAGAGCGGGTCCATCAAGTGGACTTCCACTTCTTGCACTGTCTGCTCCAGATTGGCCTGTAACCTCAGAGGGTGTTGGGCTCCACATGGAGATGCAAACGGATGTATGACAGCTCTCATCAAATGGATCAAATTTGGGCACCAAGTGGAATAACTAAGAGATATGAAGGGAATTGAGAATTGAGTTCCCAACTGCGGATCTGGCTCTGGTTGTGCCAGGAGCTGTTTTTCAATCTGACCTGGACTTCGGAATCTGAGGTATGGCAATTGGCAGGAACATCTGCCATGGGCCGGAAGAAGGATGCCTTGACCGGGGTTCATATTTCATCAATGTTTGTCAATGATGATCCCAAGTGACGAAAAAAATGGGATAGGTTGAAGCTGCCAGATTCTCTCTTAAAACAGACCAGCTGCCCTAGCCACAACTATTTTCAGGCAAAGCGGCAACACCACAACTTCTTTTGCCCAAACTGATTCATACTGTTTTTTTTTCGCATGTTAAGCAAAGCCTGTGAATTCTAGATATTCAGGATTGTTTGTTGTGAACTGATGCCTGCTCAATGCCCATGTGCAGGGATATGTGGGCTCAACATGATGTATCTTTCAGATGTATCCCAAGAAATGTTAGGAATCGACCATCGTGCCATAGGGTGAAAACCCTGCGTTTCCACAATCCTCCAGCTTGGCGCATCACTTCTGGTGACCAGGATGCGACTGATGGCAGCATGAACCTAGCGCCAAATGCACAAAGGTGGTGGATCTTGGGTGGGGTTGGTGTAATAAAAATGGCCACAGAAAGCAAACACATCTTAAAAAAGGTACGCCAAACCTCGAGCCAGAAACTCCAGGCCTGCTCCAAACTTGCTTATTTCGCCACAAGTCACTGTAAAGCTCCAGGCCAAACACTGATAACATCTGATAACCAAGGTTGCCACAAGTCACTGATAACCATTGAATAACCATTGAAAACCAGGCCCCATGGCCTCAGAGGGAGCCACGGTATGTCTCGCCACCAGAGGAGCCAAGCGTGCCACGCGTTCGGCGCGATCGGTGACCGTCTCGGGCGGCGTGCACACGGCCTGACGATGGACAACCCTTGTTGTGGTATGGAGTTTTGATCCCAAATATGGTGGTTAAGTGGTTAAGTTGGGTATCTACTAAAAATGTGATTCTGAATTTATATGATTTTATCGTGATTTTTTGGTTGTGGTTTCTTCATGTCTCTTAGACACTTCAAGGATCTTTAAGGTACAGCTGGTGCCTTTGGGATGGCATCTGCCCCCTGGGTGCTGTCAAGTGGCGCCCATGTAGATGAAGTTGCCCCTGAATTGCAACGAAACCTGAGTCGACTGCAGAAACTCGCAGCAGCTCACAGACTGTGATGATCATAAGAGGTGAATGCATGAAAATGGTGGCATATGGTGGCTCTCAACATTCTCATGCCACCTGAAGCACTGATTTTGGACGACGGCTTGTGAAACCTTGCATCTTTTAAGCCAAAGAACACACCTGAAAGAGGATGACATATTTTATATATCAAATATGTATCGGATATATATATATATATTGGATATATCGACAAGGATTGTACAAACCAGACATAAGCTTTCGACCACAAGAGTCGATGCAGGCAAGTGAGAAAGCAGGATGTCTTCGATGGCGGGCAACTTGTCCTGGTCCAGTGGCTCAGCAGTTCCTTGTTATGTTGGCCTAATAATTAACTAAGTTTCAGTCTAAAAGTCACAAAGAGCCAACCTACAGTAGATCCATCTTGCCAACTAGGTAACTAGTATCTTTCGTCCATCTCTTCCCTTTGGATCGTGGTTACGACCCAACTTTGAGGCTTCACAACATGGTTTCATTACGTTTTGTACGAGAGGGAAAGTCAGCAGGATCAGAACGTTGCTAAGGCTGAAGCGTTTCTCAGGCGTTAGCATCCCACGGATATCTTTATTTGTGGGTGTGTGTCTGAGCCAGAATCAGGTTTTCCATTGTTTTTCCCAGAATCCCAGAGTCTATTATCATGTTTCATGTTCCACTATTTTCCACTGTTAAACTGCCAGTTTCTGGGTTATATGCCACTTTCAAACACACCTTGGACTTGGATTCCCCGAAGATCCACCTGACTCACCTCCCCCCGTCCAGCTGAAGGCGTTGGAAAAACGTGGATTCCGTCTCCAGGCGTTGCTTCAGAGCCTGCGATGAATCGAGGACTGGTGATTTGCTGACTCCAACCTCTCTGAAACGGTGATTGTTTGGTGATGTTTGGTGGCAAAAGAATGCAAAAGGCATGTCAAAACGCTGTTGGAAACCACCAAGTGGATCATTCTGATCCCTCAAATACTGCTCAACTACAGTAATCCATATTGTGTATGTCATCCAGGCATCCATGGCCCATAGCGCAAATTTCTTTGGACCTTGTAAGTGCTGAGCTCCGTGGGGAAGGGCCAACGTCTTTCCAGGTTCCTCAACCTCAGTCCATCGGTCGTTGCTTTGATGATGTTTATTGTGGATGTAATTGTGGTTTCAGAGTATTGGAACCCCATCATAAATTCCATACTTATTGGAATAATGAATTATGAACTATGAACCCAATTCCATTGTGGAACCATGTGGAACCATAATAAATTGGGCACCATCATTCCATCAAACTATGGTGGCTATGGGTGGTTTTAATCATCGAAGTTCATACTTCGACTCATCAACCAGTTGGACCCCAGCCTTTCCTAGCTGCAAGCATATCCAACGGCAGATAGGACAGTTGATGATTAATGACCAGAATTTGGGGTACCATAATTTCAGAAGCAAAAATAGATTTGAAGCTGACATCCCTGACTTTTGTTTGTTTCAGCTTTTTCTTGCAGCTTGGTTTCGCACAAATGCAGCTGGACCCGTTCATCGTGGTCTTCAGGCAGTTTCTCCTAGAGCCGTGTTGCGGATCATCGGGGGATTGAAGCGATGGTATGGGTGTGGGAATGTCTGCGATTCTGAGTACCTCGACTTCAAACATCGAACTGTTACATCTCACAAACCTGCTGGCTAAACATCCATCCTGAACAAGTGAAGCAGTGAAGCATTAAACTCTACTTGAGTACCAAAAGCAAAGATACACTAGGGGGGTTCAGGGCCAGCAAGGCCGGTTTGCAGATTCGGAATCTTTTCTGGGCCCTTCCCAATCCCTTCCTCTCCCTTTCTGATCCCTTGAGCGCCTTGAAGACCTTTTCCTCTCTGATGCACACCTGGCAGAAGTTGTGTCAATGAATTCCAGTAGTATCACCTGGAAGATATCATCAATTCTGGACTCCCTATAAGGGAGGGCTTGATCAAAACAAGAGCAGCAGCAGTATGGGAGTGGAATCCTGGAATTTCACCTCACAAAAAACCCAGTCTTCAGGGGTGTGACTCGCATGGGTCCCCTGCCTCAGTGCTCTGGAGCCAACAAAGGAACCTGGGTCAGTTACCGGTGATGGAACAATCATGAAATCTGAGGAAACACGTGCGGTATCACCAATCCACCAACGAAATGTGTCATTGCTAGACTTAGTCACATAGCATGGTGTAGCATGGCATAGCCACATGCGTGACTGGCATGACTCATCTTGAAGCTTCCGCTATCTTCCACGGTTTCATCCAAGTGACTCAAAGGTGGCCTTAGGAGAACGCAAACCATAGCCCTGACAGGCCAACACCTGGTCCAAAAGGATTCAAAACTGCAAGTGTTGATGATTCTAATCTGACGATGCATTATTTCAAGATTCATCTCAGGCACATTTCTAGACTGAATCATTCTTCTCAAGCTGTGCCGAAGAAAGGCGAAAGGCACAAAGCTTGTCATAGCTTGTCTGCACCTCGAAAGCCCGTTGGGCCGCTGGGATGTTCATGGTTGTCAGCGCAGTCTTGGCTGCCTGCGGTTTTCTTCACTAAACGAAGTTCGGTTCGGTGCAAAACAGTAGAATTACAAAAAGTCTACAAGAAACTGTCCCGACTTTGCTTCCATCTCTTCAGTTGATTGCTCATTGATAGTGGTCATGACTAATTCATGACGAATTCCATTCTGCCAGTCTACGGAACTTACCAAGTGTGCCTCGCAAAGAGTCACCCGAGCAAAGTCCTTGAAATCCAGAAGTCCCTCCTTGGGATTGAACTCGCTGGACTCCCAACTTGCCAGGTACCATGGGTTACCATGGTCAGTCCGTGCAGTTTCGAAGTGTTGGGAGGATGGTCATCCAAACCATCCGACATTTACTTTGAGAATCTTTGAGACATATTTGTTAATCAGGCCGCAAGAACAAGAACATGCATCATGCGAATAAAACATAGTCCGAGTATGGGTCCAGATGAACATCTTCCAACGTACGCTGAACATCATGTGTCTTGAATCTTAAATCAGGATTCAATAGCTCCAGCTAATTGGTGTGGGGGATACCATTTCGGAATACAGCAGTGTATCTAATGTATCCGTATGTTCAGCGCAATTCCCTATGTATAAATACTGACGGCTTTGGAATGAAACTGATTGGTGGCAAATTAAATTAAAACACATCTACACTCGGGAAAATTAACATATTAGGAAATCCACGGGTTTCCCATCTACCTGAAAACCGATGGATTATAATCAGGTCCAGTCCAACATGGTTTGGGGTAAACACCTCATTTTCGGACACACCCAAATATCATATTGTGTTGGTTATACATTGATCATATCACCGTTATATCCCCATGATATCCACGTGTTCATGGGGTTCAGTCCCATTAACTCCACCTTTTCTGTTATCAACCCCCGAAATCACCATGTTGCTTCTTGTTGGCTATATAAGTCACATGTCCTATATATAAATCCCCATGAAATTGAGTAGCCTCCGGGAATCAACCATGGCAATTGTTCACATCTTCTACAATTCAATGCTGCAACTTTTCCTGGGGAACTCCTCTATAAATGGTGGTTTTGAAACCATGGAGCTGATTACCATAAGGTTTCCATCTTTTTGGTTGAATTCCAATGGAAAAAACAGCTGGGCCAGGCCCTGCCACCGAGGCCACCGAGTCCTCCAGCTCTGCTGCTACCTCTGCCTCTTCCACCGCTGCTTCGGCCTCTTCCACCGCCTGGAAGACCTGCAGGAGATCGAGAACTGGACGATTCGTGGGGAAAGAACGATGCCAACAATGGCTGTAACCATCAGATTCATGGGAATTCATGGGGATGTGATGGACATGTCACGGAATTTTGATGGGCATTGAATGGAAATTGATGGGGATTTAGTGGGATCTATAGCCAACAATTAGGCTTACCTTGACTCTGGCAATCAAACATGGCAATGAAAAATGCCCCGATCACAGATGATGTTCAGATTTAGATGCCACTTAACTTGTGCATTGCCGCCATGAACTGCCATGTTTGATGACCTGAGGGTATCATGGTGGACTCACTCTTAATCTATAGCGATTTGTAATCCAAAATCATCTATAAATGGATATAACTGGCGATTTGACCAGCAAAATGAGGTCAAGCCAACTCTTCAAGGATTGCGAATGATAAAGTAAATGTATTTATTCGCCATTCCCACTGGATGTGTAGCAAGCAAATTGACCAGTAGGCCTAGAGCATCTGGGAAATTTTGAAACATCGGGTATTGGCAATATGTTGGCAAGAAAAACATGCCTAACCATTTCTGACCAACAAAAATGCTAACAACCCATTGCTTCAGGTATTTGGCAATCTGGGTGACAATGCATGGCTCAGAATGGCGGTGCCAATGGACCCACCACACTGGGCATTGTCACTGCAGAAGAATCCATGTTTTTTGGGGGTTTTGAAGAATCTTGGTTCATATGATGAAAAATATCTGCCTGGCTTGGATCTTGGCCATTCAGCTTGTTGCTATATCTTTCAGCTGCTTCCAATCCTGGATGGCAAGCACAGCAGTGAGGACATGCCTGGACTCAAGTAGGAGTGCCGCAGTATGTGTGTATATGATAATAATTAGAATATACAATACTACATATAATCATCATTTAATTATCGGTATATATCATGATATGATATAAATCATTATAATATATACATTCAGAGCTCTCATACTGTGGCATCCAGCAACAACTAAGGATGGCACCTCGCTTCTCGGTAGGATCCGCTTCGCCCAGGTCCCAAATGACGTTGGCAGCAGCCACCTGAAATTGACATATGAAAACTGTGCAAGCTGAAACCGAGGCTTCCAAGGTATTAAAAAAATACCATCCATTGATGTTTGGTTTTTTGCATATCAATAAACAAATATAAACAATAATAACCATACACAAAGACGGAATATTGATGGTTTGGAAAATGCTCGACATCTCTGCATGGTTTTCCATATCCTAGTGAAGCCGTCACTGGGTGGCTGTTGAGCTTAAGAGCGGCTCGCTTGATTAGTGCATGTTGATTCATCAACTTTTACTCTACAAGTCCCTGGAGATTGTGGGGAAAATACATTAAAACAAGAGCACCATTGCAAGACACAACATCATAGCCGGCAACGAGCGGCAACATCCAATGTTGATTGAATCATGTCATGGTCTAATGGAAAAATATAGTTGAGTCTGTTCAAAATTGGTTTATGCCATGGTATAGCCCAGTTCATGGCCATGTGAATGGTCAATCCCTGGAGTTGGGGCTTTCCGGAAACGCAGCAACCAACTCAGCTCGAATGACCGGCGCATCGTCTTCCATGTTCTTTCCAGCAGAGCGGACCAGGGTGGCCTCTGTGACTTGGTTTTCAGTTGATTTTCAGACCACAGATGACCGCAGTCATCAACCATCCACAGGGATGCACACATACGCACAAGGTCTATGTGATTTATGATGATCTATGATGATCTATCACGATCTATGATCATTTATGATAACGATCTATGATTTTCCTTGAGTTTCCATAGATTCATGATGACCTATGAAAATTGATGAGTCATTTTTGATGATTTGTCTGTGGCCAATGACATCCACCATCCACGATGCCTGGCGTGTGGAGAGCTCCAGCTGCAAGCGGCCCAGCTCTGATTTGGCCTTGCATCCAATGATTCAATGGCTGCTTGCAAAAGATCCAATCTGTACTGAGGGGGAACAACAGAAGAATAGAGGCTCCCAATGAGAGGACCAAAGGTCCTAGAAAATCATGCACGAGGAATCCTTTAGATTGACCCAGCTTGCAAAAAACGTGGCTTGCCTCGGCCCAAAGTGCGGGATAGTCTGGTACCACTTCAGCCTTGCGGGATGAGAAAACCATGGGAGGCCCGGAAAACATGGCGCAGAATACTGTGGACACAAATTCAGTCTGAAGATGTCTAAAGATGCAGGATATCTCCTTGAAGTGGTGCTAAGTTTCTGCATATGTCTGCCATGTTGCAGTTTCAAACATGTACCAAGAACTGATATTTTTGATTCGAGGTGAATGCAGAGATGTGGCATCCAATCACACAAACAGAACTTCATTCTGGGCTTAGTCAATCCACTTATATACAATATTATACTATTACAATCTATTACATATGTTGATGGCAGATTATTCCCATGGCTTTTCTGCCTTTTTCCTGGTGTGCAACATGATACCCCAACCAAGACTATTGATTCTTTACCTGCCTATCCAACACAGAGCTGTTTGACTCCCCCACCTCATCATCGGCCTGCTGAACTGCCAGTTCCAACACCGACACCGCGTTGGAGACCTCCCAAGTTTAGGACTGGATTGACTCATTCCGGGGTCCCTTAGCTGCTGAAGATATTTGAATATTCTTATATCATCTTATATCTGAATAGAAGGGAGAAGGAACTCCTATGCAAACCCCATCAACCCGGATCAACGACCCTATGTCTATGATTGTTCTGGGACGATGCCTATGGGTCTCCCACCTTGGCCACGGAATCCTCAACCTCTGCCATGTCTCGAGCAAAGTTCGTCATCTTCTCCTCTTCTGAAATTTGTTCCTCCACCAACCTTGGTTGCTTAAAGAAGGACCTCAATTCAACTCAAGACTCCTTAAGACTTAAGAAAATGTACAGCCCGACTTGCGGGTCTGCAACTTGAAGGGAGGAAAACATTGCATACTATTTAAGTTGCCATGGCCGTGGCCAAGCTCTTGGCGTAAAAGAAAAATCCGGGCGCTTTTGATAGCACCAGACCAGGATCATGTTGAAAGTTGAGGATTAACTAACCATGATGACCTGTTTCTTGGTTTTCCTATTCAGTTGACTTCTGCGTGGAAAACACAAATGGCATGAGCATTGATACTTCTATCCCTCCAGTTTCTCTAACCAATGCAAGCATTTTGGGGAGATAAATCTGAACACTTTGGAGCATTCAAAACAAAAGGTTTATGGCTTACCTTTTCCATCCTTTTCCATAGTTCAGCCTACTTCCTTTCCAGCTTGCATGCCAGAAAAGACTCCCTTTGACAAAGTGCTATTGGAATTGTGTTGTTTTTCTCTCTCATACCTTCGGGTGACTTTAAGGGGGCACTTTTCCCAACTGACTAGTCCAAACATCTCGAAACTATTCGAAACTTGGTTGTTCTGATGGCACATTCCCAACGGAGCTGAGCCACTGCAACCACCTTTGAACCTTGTCCTCGTCTGCCCCAAAGCTGGCAGAGTCCTGGTCCAAACTTCTGCCAAAAACGCCTCCTTCATTGGAGCACACTGCGAACAGGGCTGCGTTCTTGGGATCCGAAGCTACCCGCTTCATCCGTTCCCTTTGCAACCTTTGGTGCAACTTGCCGTTCGCCTGAATACATCGACGGAGCGCCAAAACGCGCGCATGCCAAATGTCCAGTCTGACTACCAAGATCTCAGATGGTAAGGCCACATCCTGCTCGATTCCTTCCACTGGAAGTGTCATGGTCAACAATGCATCTCTGGAAGGTTGAGTAGCTGCGATGGCCTGTTCCATACGACAAGCAAACTCTTCGAGACCAGCATAGGTCAAAGCAGCTGCATTTTGTGGATCTCGATTCAAATCCATTTCTCTCACCTCCAGCATTTTGCACATGACTTCCAGGAAATTCATGCAATCCGCGATCTGACGACGGTAGAAGCCTGCACCCACTAGCTCTTCTCCAAGCTGGAAGTGTTTCTCGATCGCCAAATGCATGTCGTTGACCCACTCCTTTGAAGTCACCTAGCAAAGGCAGGGAGAACAACTTGGTACTGCGGTGCATGAGGAAACATGTAGAGCATTGTTGTGATGGTGATGGTGATGGTGATGGTGATGGTGATGGTGATGGTGATGGTGATGGTGATGATGATGATGATGATGATGATGATGATGATGATGATGATGGGGATGAGATGGGATGAGGATGGGGAAAATTATGGTGACAACGCATAATAATGGATGGTGATGGCAACGGAACATTGATGCTGAATCCCAATACCCAAAGAATGAAACCAGTGTCTCCCCAAACGACATGTTAGAACCTGGCCTGAGATTTTCTCAGTCGTTCCAGCTCTGAATGCAGCTGTCTGGTGGAAATGCAGCATTGCGCTAGGACGTGCTTTGAGCTGAAGCTGGGCATATCTATCTCACTTCCACCCTTGAAGGTCGAACCGCCAATGCTTCCAAGCACCTGCATGTGGCCATGCTATGGTGATGGCCATCATATCAATCATGCATCATGGGAAATCTGCAAGAACCCCAAAAAGTGATCAAATCCCAAATCCCTGTGCACCTTTGGCTTCTTCACAGCAGCTTTATTTCCGGGCGACTGGCTGATAGCTGCCAGTGCTTCATTGAAGATCTCTTGTGCAGGGAAGGGCTGTTTTCGTGCCTCATAGGCGTTGGCCAACAACACGGCGGCCTCTGAGCACTGCCCCAAGTCTGCAGCGCTCAACTCGCGCAAGATTCGCACGGCCTCGCTGTGATTTCCTTCCTCCATAGCAATCCTGGCCTTGGTCACCGCCAAATCCCGCAGGGTTCGACCATCGCCATGGACCTTGGCGTGTCGCTCAGCCTCCTTAGTCAACGTACAGGCCATCCACAACTCAGCATGATGGAGGCATTCCTTACTCAGCTCGGCCCAGACTTGGTAGGCATACAACTCCCCCAGGCCCCAGGGGGCAGCCACTTTTCGAGATGACAACTGGCCATTCGTCTCCACCTGCACAGAAAACTTCCGTCACCAGAGCCTATCTGGTGGGTTGAGGGGGCCTATCATGAATAAGTCTATTAATGTCTATAAATAGTACCCATTTAAGATACTTGACTAAACAACACTAAACAAGTTCATGCAATTTACTAACATCAATTCACCCTCATTTCTGCTTATTCCCCCAACCATATTTCTTGGTGAATCTCCACCCAATTTTTGCATCAGGGATTTTGGCCGATGACCTGGATATCGATCCAAGCTGGATCCAAATCTTCTGCGCCCTTGCGCCCTGCGCGCTTGCTGCGAACCTGCTCCAGTTCCTGTGATGCGGCCGTTGATGGTTGGATGGTGAGAACTTATGGGATCTTACCGACAATCTTGAAATGCAGATCACACTAGTGGTGACTAATTACACTGCAACTTCAATCAAGCCAACAAAGAAATGAAATCCTAATATCCAGCAGTAGCCCGTAGTTGCAAGTCATGCTCCGGCACAAAGAAACTCCCGGGGTAGGTTGTAACTAGTGGGAAAGTCATCGAGGTGCCCCTGTGCCCTTGGACTGTTGTTGGAGGAGCCACATCCATTGTTTTGAGAGTTGTTTTAGTCTATTCCCAAATCAAAATCATATCATCCTAATCATCACAATATTAACACATCAATCACAGTTCCTCATGATCATTTCCATAATGTCCTCCTTGATCCCGATATTCCCATGATTTTTTTTGTGTCGTTGTTTGTCCTGCCTCCTTAAAGGAGTCGAAGGTCTCTGGAATCTGCTGCAATTCCTTCGCCGTCTCCTCCCGCAGCTGTTGAAAGGCCTGGCGCAAGCGGCACTCCCCAGCCATCCGCGCCAGGCGGAGCTTGGCGGTGCAGGCGACGGCTTCCTTCACGGGGCTCGGGAAGGCGTTGGCCAACTGGTAGTGCAGCGCCAAAATCGGCAGCGCGAAGATTTGATAGCCATGTTCCTCCAGATCTTCCTCCAAACGCAGCAGGGTGAAGAAAGACACTGCAGGGCGGCTGAAGACTTCGGGATGGCCCACCCAGGTGCAGGTGTTGCTCCAAACGAAGCCGTTCTCTACGGCTCGTTTGAAGATTTCGGTCAGGAGGGGTGACTGCCAGGACCAGTTTTCCACTGAGGCCCAGTCAGCCAAGCGCAAAGGCAGTCCAAAGATTGGGATCACTTGGATGGGCTCTTTCTCTTCCTGTGGGACCCACCATTTTTTGAAGATCTTGACACCATTCACCAAGTGCAAGTGGGAGGAGTAAGTGCAACCGTAACCTCCTATCACTGGGGATAGAAACGAGCAACTAAGTTTTAACTAAGGGTTATATCCGAAAATATCCGAAAATCATGTATGATTTCATGATCCATATATGATCGATATACTAGGAGGAACAATATGTATATATATATATATTATAATATATGTATATATATATATATTATGATATATTATAATACATAATATTATTTTGTATTATTTTATATTATATTATATCATATTGTATTATATCATGTTATACTATATTATACTATATTATATTATATCATACTATACTATATTATATTCTATTTCATTATATTATATTATATTCTATGATATTATATTGTACTATACTCTATTATATTATACTTATATATTATATTATGTTATAGTTTTATTGTATTTTATTATATATAATACATATATATATATATATAGCGACGGACTCACACTTAGAACATCAAAAGTCGTTTCCAAACGTGGTTTTTTTTGGGGTACCCTCACACACTTAGAACATCGGGATGTTCTAAGTGTGTCATGTTCTAAGTGTGTGGGTCTCTGCAGCAGGCTATGCCTAACCTAAAAAAACAAATATAATATACATACATATGTATCTAAGTGTGAGTCCGTCGCTTCAAATACTAATAAAAATATACGTATAAAAGATATATATATATATATGCAAGAAATTTAGTTCATCAGAAACCAGCAACTCTCATTATATACATGTCTCTCCAAGGGAAATGCAATGTTTCTGTTTTCCCAAATGATATATTCTCCAATAACTTGAGGTTGCTACCCCATTGATGCTACCAAAATTAAGTGATTGGAAGAGTTAGGGGATGTTCTAAGTGTGTATGCCTCACCAACCACTGTGGCAAAATCCATGCCCTCCAGAAAAGAAGATGGATTGATTCCCACGGATGTTCTAAGTGCGTGGGGCTCCACGCCTATCTACGTGGATTTCATAATAATATAAATCATATTCCGCTCATGAAAAATGCATTCAAACCATTGCTTTTCATAAGATTTAGCATGTAATTAAACA
>BGPT01002906.1:4615-7115 GCA_003297045.1 Symbiodinium sp. clade C Y103
TTGGGTTGGTGGGTTGGTGGGTTGGGTTGGTGGGTTGGGTTGGTGGGTTGGTGGGTTGGGTTGGTGGGTTGGGTTGGTGGGTTGGGTTGGTGGGTTGGTCTGTTGGTGGGTTGGGTTGGTGGGTTGGTGGAATGGATTGGTCGGTTGGTGGGTTGGGTTGGTGGGTTGGTGGGTTGGTGGGTTGGGTTGGTGGGTTGGTGGGTTGGGTTTATTTTCTTAAAGTGCTTCGAAGGTGATAATTTCAAATATTTTTGACTTCTACAACGCTGCGTTTTTTTTTACATTTTTACTTCTAAAAGTGGTCCGAATGAGAGGTATGTTTATATTTTTTACTTCCAAATTCGCCACAACGGCGTGCAACTTTTTATGTCTTATCTGCTAAGATCTCCGTACCCGCCGCTTTAGCGAGCCTATTATTCGACCCTCCGGAATCATAAAGTATTGGAAAAAGACAGTATTTCGTATTTTTCCTACCTTTTGGGGCACCTGCATCTATTCTTTTCTGATTTTCTTCCTATCTGATATTCTTTCTTCTGATTTTCTTCATCTTCTTGCTTTTTTCATGGTTGTGCGTTTTCTATTTATCCATATTGTCGGAAGATTTAGCTTTTAAATTTCCTTCGAATAATAATAAATATATTTTTTTATTTACAAGAGATCATCCGAAAGCTTACGCTATTGGAAACAACGGGCCAACCCTAGTTTATAATATTTATAATATTCTTGAAATATTCTTATAAATATAATATTTAAAAAATATATACCGCAAAAATATTTAAAAAATATTAAATTTAAAATATTAAAACTATCTTATAATCGGACCATTTTAGAATATTCAATGAGAATTTTACAAGACAATTGCAATAAATTCTATATTATATTAATAGATTTTATCGAAGGAAATTAAGAAATTAAATTTCCGAGAATATAGATAGATAGAAAAGTACAAAGAGGAAGAAGCTTAGACAGGGAGAAAGCCAGAAGAAAGAAGATTAGACAGGGAAAAAAAAATTAGAAGACAGAAGATACAGATATTGTATTTTTCCAATATTCCGTGTTTCCGGAGAATCGAAAGCTAGGGTCGCTAAAGCGGCGGATACAGAGCCATCTGGGGAAATGAGAGGTGAAAAATTCCACGCCATTAGGATGCAAATCAAAATGCTAAAAATTCCTTATTTTCGGACCACTTTTGGAAGGGAGATATGGAAAAAATGCACAATATTGAAATTCAAAATATAATTTGAAATAAAAAGCATCAAAATACCCCATGTTCGGAGCAATTTTAAAAATTAAGGACGTAAAAAAAATACATACCGTTATAATCCGGACTATTTTTAGAAATTAAAATTTTGAAAAAGTGCATATTATTATCCCAAGATTTATTTCAAAATAAAAGATATTTGAAAAGGAAAATACGAAAGCTAGGTAATCAAAAAGGGAAATAAAAAATAGAGGACGACCAAAAGGAAAAATAGTGGTGAGGAAACCCTAAAAACCATTGCAGATGCAGAAAGGCTTCTCCGTGCAAAAGTGTCTATATTAAAAAGTCTCTTTGTATAAAAATTTCATAAAATTTCTGTGTGTAGAAGCTGGCCTGTGGAAGTATAGTATTTTCTCTGTCTAAAGATATTTGGGTACAAAAGAAGTCGTGTGTAAAAAAGTCTCGGTGCAAAAGGCTCTCTGATATAAAAATTCCACGAATTTTCATGATCCTGTGTATGTAGCGGTTTTTGGCGCGTGCGCTCTACTGGTGCCTGTATATAGATTTAATATTGTGCACAAGCCTCTCTGTATAAAGGTATCTACGTTTAAAAATTATTTTATATAAAAAATTCTATCTATAATATTATTTGTTTTTAAAACCTATGAGTGTAAAATGCGTCGTTATGCCAATATTTCGAAAATAAAAATAAAAAATAGAATTTCGAATATTTGTTGCGGCTATTGTTGTTAATGACGGCAAGAATGCGTCCGTCATCTAGATGGTATTTGTAATTTTTTTAAAGCCTTCCGAATAAAATAAATCATTAATATCGATGATTTTGGCGTCGCAAAAATCAAAAATCATAATCTTTATGATATTTTTTATGCCTTGTGGTAAATACCACGATTTTTATATAATTTAAATTTATTTTCTCATTTAATTATAATAGTCGAAAACACAAAAAAATAAGAAAAATAATAATACGAAATAATCAGCTATGTATTCCATTTTCCAATTTAAATGGAAGTTTTCAAAAATTGCTTCGGCTTTAATAATATTACATTGCAACCGCTAGGGGCGTAGTACATTTCTACCTGAAGACGAAACCGAATTCCGAAGACGAATTCCCTTCAGAGAAGCCCCCCCCCGAAGACACGAGGACGAATTCCGGAGACGAATTCCCCGAAAACGAATTGCCCCCGAAGACGAATTCCCCCTTAAAGATTAGACGAATTCCGAAGACGAATTGCCCGAAAACGAATTCCGCCCGAAATTCAATTCCCCCCCGAAGACGAA
>BGPT01002906.1:12115-64660 GCA_003297045.1 Symbiodinium sp. clade C Y103
GCCTGCATTTTCCCTTGCACGACGTACTCAGCGCAGCGCGCGCTGTAGTTGCAATCTCCGCAAAAAGGTGCTATGGACCAGCTTTGTACAAATGAAAGCAGATCCACTCTTTAGGCATAGATTCTTTCATCATGCCATTTTTGGACAGTGGAATCATGGCACCTGCATCCGTTGTTGGTAGAGTTTCCCAATTTTGGGCAACAAAACCCAAGATATAAAAGATAGCCACATGTTTATACTGTTGGGTGGCCATCCGCCGTTACAAAGAAAATCTTTCAAATCATGCTTGCAGTGTATGGAGCGAAGCCTTCTGAGTTTCTCGTATATGTTACAGTTGACACAAATAACAGCACAGGTTCACCAGAACAGTTTGGCTCTACCAAGAACAGCGTAGCGCAAACGGCTACGCGCAAGTACTCTTTCTGGAAGCGACAATACATCCACAGGAGATCGCCGCTAGCACAAAATAGATCAGCAGAAGCAAGTAATTCCTAGGACAGAGAGCAGTTGTTGAGCTATAAGATGTTGTAAGGGCAAGAAAAATCGAAGTTGGGATTGACTGCTTCAACCACTTTCAGTTTTCAATGCAAATGTCCAAAACTGACCTTTGAACAAACGAGTGCCTCACCAGTGCTAGGACCAAATGTGTTTACTCTGGAGATGCTGCCCCAAAGCAACACTCGGGCTTTATCAAGTGTGCAAACAAGTTTCCTTTGACCACGAATATCCTGCACAGTACATGCAGAGCCAACTGAACCAACCCAAAATTCCAACTCCCAACAAACAAGGACCAAACTGATCCTGTGTTGACGACCCCCTGGTCTCGCCTTGAACAAGAAGACGGACCACAGTGATCCAATCAATCCAGGTCCAATCAAAATAATTGGAAAGGCAGCGGAGTATCCCAACTGGACCTCATGGTGAGCCATGGTGGGCCGATCCGAAAGGCCACCAGTCGGGAGCGGTCGGTGCAAGCAGTGCAAGCAAGTAGCATTGGCAACAAACCAGCATGATTGCGCAATGGCCCACATCACTCCTACAGCTGCGTTGCAAATCCCACTTTCTTGGGTTGTGGAGCAACTACATAGCGAGTACAGGAGCAACGTACAAACCTGACGGATGCATACGGATGCCCTGTTGAGATGTTTATAAAATCTTGGAAAGCTCCTGAGATGAATCCCGGCAGCATGATCTCCGGGTTCACTTGAGGCTTGTTTCCTTTCCATGCGCAATAGATCAGAAAGTACCTTGGACAGCTGAGACTTTCACAAATCACCTCTTGGCGGTGCTGGAAACTGCGAAAATGCCTCATGGAAGAAGGATTGTTTTCGGATTGTTGTGCAGCTACTTGAGGTATCTGTTCCAAAAACCTTCAATCTCATACCCAGTATTTGCAGCTTCAGCGCAGCATCGAAGCAGCTAAGATCCCGCAAAACCTTGGGGCGATGAGAAGCTAGGACGGAACATCCCTTGCCATAAGTTCAGGTAGCTTCACTACAAGTGGAACCTCTCCCAGAAACAGAGATTTGAAGGATGTCTGAATTAAGACATCTACCCTTTGACATCCTTTTACATGGAAATAGCTTGTCTAGGAAGTTTAGGCTCTCAGTTCTGGACTGATTGAAGACCTTAGCCAAGAACACCCCCAAGACACAAGAGCACCAGGCAAGCAGGAAATGCAGGTCAGATGCGCTTGGACTATATTGAACACGGTAAAGACAAATGCAATTTGCAATGCATTGGAGCTGTCTCTGGGTCTAGTTTTGGAAGATATGCAGTGCCTTGCGCTCGGCTCCATACGTAGTCTAAGCCATCTTGCGAAGCCCCCTTCACGTGCTGCTGTATCCAAGTGGATGGCAGAAAATTCAGGCCATAGCCTGCAGGACAAACATCAAAAACAAGGCATCAGACTCTTCAAGACATTTAAATGATTTTAAATGATTCTCTCAGACTGGTGACACGGTCATGAAAGGTTATGAAGGGAAATAAGGGAATTATTTCCCAGCCAGGTGCAACAGATTTGTTTCACATAAGACGCAAAGATCACTGCTGCTGAGCCACAGGTTCCAGCAATCAAACTTGCCAGAATCCCCTGCACGAGACACTGTCTGGGTGATGTGGATGGTACAACAGCTCGACATAAAACGATTGATGGATTGATGCTGCGACCATGCTCTTCGAAACAACAAACACATCTCAGAACCGTTTGAAACCCCAAATAGCGGGAAGGAAATGCGTGAGAATGGAAGACCAATGAAGACCATATGCATATACCAATACAAGGTGAGCACCCTCTTGGTGTCTATCTTACGACATTTTTTTCTCCCTTGTCTGGGGAAACAATCTGAAGCGAAACTTCAAGCCAAGGTCAGACTTTCGAAGAGGAATTCAACTTCAGCCCTACATTGATTGCGAATCGGATCTGCGTACTGAGACTTGGCCTTGGCTCGCCCCTTGGCGGCTGTGGGCCGCTCAAGAAAAGAATCTGAAGTGGGCATATCCTCGCGAATGCGCTGCTTTCTGACTGCTAGGCACCTCTGAATCTCCAACAAACATCGAGAAAAAGATCAAAAAAACTGCATTGGCCGTTGCAGAAAACGTTCAAGCTCCATTGGCAGAAACTCTTTTACTCTTTCCATCTCTTTCCTTGTGCTTCAGAAATCTTTGGAATGCTTCAAGAGCGCTTCAAGATGCGAGGCCGAAGTCCTCAGGCTCGCCGCCAGGACCCACCAGCAAAGGAGGCTTCAGGGGCGCTGTCTTCCTGCAAGCTGCGCCCAGGTGCTCGATTCACTTGGATTTCCTGGTTGAACCAAATGGTGTTTGCATGTGGGGTAATGTACAAAATGTCAAAACTAGAAAAAGGATTAAAGAGTCGTCCCCTAGATCATCTTGGGTCATTTTGTTCCTTGAATGTGTTTGAAAGACTTGTCTTTAAAAGAAAATGCCTTCTTGAAGCCCCTGAAGCGGCTCCTAATTAGGGTGCTGCCTGCCAAGGCCAAAAGTGCAAACCCAAGGCCTGCAGGGCGGGACATATCATGTGCTGGAGAGATCTGGAGGGTACGTGTAGAAGTGCATGAAGTTTTGTATAACCCTTCTTCACAAAATCCAAAATCACGTCTTGTCTTCATCTGGGTGTATACCCAAATGGCACTTTTGATGGGGAAAATCGGGAAAATCATGACTATCCAATGGATTTAGGGGTCAAAGAGTTGGCGCCTAGTACATTTAGCCATGGCTTCTCAAGGCACGGTTGATCCTTGGGATGTCCGGCATGCCGCTCAACACTTTGGGTTGTGCGACCTCAATCTGAGGTCGTGCAGTATATATATATATATCGTAATTTACCATACTAATCTACACTACACTTATATGGACTTCACTATGTACGTCATATGTCCTTTCATCCACAGGCCTCTTAGATCCGGACTCTTGACAGGTTACACATTTTTTGATAGGCTTGACAAACCACTGACCGCTGGACGAAGGGCTCTGGTCATACATGAAGTTCATCCAAGTGTCGCTCTGCAGCCCAAACAGGCCAAAAAAACCCGTCACCCATCCGATGATCAGCGCAGTGGTGCCCCATGTCACCAGTCCTTGTGAAAACGTTGCCATAACTGCCACAAGACGAGTTCGACGTATCCAACTACCAACCTGTAGTACAATGTCAAAACCCTGCTGCTACGATATGATACAAGTAGAAATGTATGTTATGAGTTCTGAAACATGAAGCTTGCAAGAGTGGTTCCGGTTTCCATTCTGCATGGACTTCCCACCATAGTCATCCATGGCCATTGGACATCTCTTGTGCGGAAGAAAGTGGAAGTTAACCAAAGCCTTGACCTCAAGGGCAATCGATGCCAAATCAATGCTCAATATAGATTTATATGATACGTTCACTCCTGTCTGAACACGCCGATCTTCCGTGGCTCGACTGCAAACGTCCGAAAATCTGCATCAGCAATCTACACAGATATCAATGTTATTGAAAAACCCCTGGGTGGTGACATTCATGATGACATATTAAGGTCCTGGTCCAAGGCCGATCTGTCGGATGATGTACACGGTGAGGCAGTTGCCTGAGCACCAAATCACTCCTCCAATCATTGCCTCGGCTCAAAAATTGCGGAAGGATCTCTGTTCAAATCAACAGCCAAAATGACCCTGAGAGAGACACACGCACATGTCACAGACATCCGCTGCACACACTGGGGAATGGGAACAAGTATTTGATGCCAATGGTGTCACTTCAGCCACCACTGTCATTTTGCTGACGTCCCAAATCATGCCAACAATGAGTTCTACTGTGCCAACAAGCAACTATTGGATAGAAAGCTGGATTCCTGGGCACCATCACGCATAGGCCTGTGAACCAGATGCCCAAACACAACCTGAGCATGCAGCCCTGTCTTCACAGGCTTGTCAACTTGTCGCATCACTGGCATGTGCAACAAACAATTTGGTCCCACAATGGGTCCAAAATGGTCCAAGCATGTCCAAGTGCATTTCCTTGTCATGTTCAAAGCCATCTTCAAAACAGATAAGGTGAATTTTGATGAATAATGATGAATAATGTGAGTCTCAATCATCATGAATATTGATCACATGATGCACAGGATCCTGGCCCTGAAATCATATGATGCGCACCAGAGATCACAGAACAGTTCTGCTACCTTCTGCTAGTGTCACTCTACTCTACTCCTGTCAAAGATAAAAGTGGAGAGAATTGTCTTCTGAAGTATCACTGCAGTATCACTTCCAATTTCTCTTGCGCCACTGCAGACAAAGAGACACAAGTTGAAAGAGCATGCCATCTCCAGCATCATATTTGGCCACTACCTTGGGAGTGGCCATGTGCCAAAAATAGAACAACACATAAATCGTAAAGATCATTTTAGAATCTGTGGAACAAGTACGAGGTACCTTTTACAACCAATTAAGTATGGACCCAACAAAAAACACAAAATTTCAGCTCTTACTTAATACAAGCCATGCCAAGCCCAAGAGCTGCAAAATTGCTTCCGAAGAAGAGCACGGATACTGCTGCACAAAGGTAGCCTCAGAATTATCTAACTGCACAGCTGGCGTTTTCAGGAACCAGCCTGATTGTGCTTGGAAATGCTGCGCAAAAATGTCCTGCTTCTGGCACCCTAGAAGGTACAATTATGTAATTATGTGCAAATTTTGCTCTCCACTGGTGCAATTGCCAAGGCGATACAACTGGATGACAACCACATTTCCATCATCGTGCACCCCAAGGCACCTCCCAAGGCTGACATGGTGCGGAAACTGAGCCGAAACTGCAGGCGATGAACATGACGCATATCTCTGCAACGCATGACCTAACAGTGCCATTTTGGCCAGGATCCCACAACGAACTCAACATGACACTATTCTGTCTGTTCCAATGTTCCCCAATCCAAACTCATAGCGGTTGAGATGCGAATATGCATCCTACACACATCTCAAAGGGTGCGGATTTTGGGGGAATTGTTTTTTATTTGGTTGGTCTAGAGGCTGCCGTCCTTCCTTTTTCATTGGTTTTCATTGTTGTTTCAATTGTTTTCATCGATTTCGAAGGTTTTCAGTGTTTCTTTCGATGTTTCATCGATTTTTCCCATGGTTTTCATCATATGTTGCATGTTGTTCATCAATTTATCATATCCATGATTTTCATCGTTTTTTGTTATCGTTCTATCCATTTCCCCATGGTGTTTATCGATTTTTGTATGGTGTTCATCGTTTTTCCATCTTTCTTCATTGATTTCTCCATGGCATTATTGATCTTTCCATGGTTTTCATCGATTTGTCCATGATGTTCATCAATTTCTCCATGGTTTTCAGCATGTTTTCCATGGGTTTCAGCAAGTGTTTCCTTGGTTTTCATCGATGTTTCCATATGATTTTAGTAGATCCTTCCATGTGATTTTCTCAATGGTGTTCATCGATTTCTTGAAGGTGTTAATCGAGTCTTCCATTGGTTTCATCGATTTCTCCACGGTTTTCATGGTGTTTCCATGTTGTATAATATCATGCATATAATTGTATCAACTATATTTTAATACATTATATAACATTATATCATATATATATATATATATATGTATAATTATAATTAACTGTATATATATATATGTATATATATATATATATCATATATGTAGAGTAATTAGTATGTTTACAGGCCTGCAATGTGGAAGTTTGGATTTGCATACAAGAAAGGGGGAGGGGATTGGGGGGAGGGCCCAACATTGTAACATGCATCTTGTGTAAGGAAAAAAACTTCACCTGAGCTGGGGATGACATCCGCGGCAGCTCCGTTTGTGAAGTTCAAATGTTACACGAGACAAATGCCAAACAACCCTGCTGAGCATTGAGGTCATTTCCATCCAAAAACATCCGAAAACAAGGAATGCCTGCAATATCCCTATTCTGCTGCCAGAAACACTTGACAGTTCCCCAGGTTCCAACCACACTTCCAAAGCACTGGTGTGCATTTCCAACCTTCTGGACGCAGGGGCTGCGCTCGCTCAGCATGTGAAAAGTGAATGACAAGAAACAAGGACACCATCCCGGTCAGTAGGCCCTTCCCGGGCTGCCACGCATCAGTCGCACAGCCCACATTGAGCCAGCACGGCGCAACCTTTACCTCTACAATTTTACTCAAGCAACGCAATCACTTGGCAAAACATACTGACATACTGTGCATGTGTGAGTATCGGCCGACTACATCAAACAGTGGGACTTTGATCTCCACGCATTCCTCCGCCCTCAGCACGCATGCGCTGTTCATGCTTTGTCTGGTTGCACCGTGCTACTCACATATGGTTTACATGTGTTATGTTGATGTTTCATATGTTTGACTCATGCTTCACATGTGCCATGTTTATGTGTCACAGTCCCCTGTGTATTTAGCCTTATGACCTACTGTATTGTGTCACATAGTTTTCCTATGATTTCCTTACTTTTCACATGTTTTTTATGTGTCACTTGATGTTTTCTTTTTGCTTTTCTTTGTCACATATGCCATGCCCCGTCTGCTCTCTACATACACCATGCTCTGAAGCCCTTTTGAAACAAAAGCTAAAGGATGCCAGAAGTTTGAGTATGTTGATTTTTTTGTCCAAGACATTGCAGCTGGTGTAGCTGCAGCTGTTCCACACTTTCAAACCCTGCCTTTGGGGGGGTGTTGGGTTTGCACACTCTTTTCACAGGGAGCGGTGCCACTTCTAGCTTTCAGAAGCATTTCAGATGTGCTGCTTTCACATCCAAGACACCTCAATGACCAGAATTCACCCGTTCTTCACCAGCACTTGGCTGCTATAGAACATCCAGCTGGATAAGCTGTAGCACATGAAAAGTACAGTAACAGTCTGGGGTGTTTGCGCGAATGTTGGACTTCCGACAAGGTCTGGCAATTTCAGGCAACGTTGATGAAAATCCATTGGAGCTCAAAATATGCAAAAGCATTTCAGAGAAATTCTGCTCTCGGAACATGTTGCTTCCCTCCGTGCATCTCCTTGCTATGATCCATCAACAACGACACTGGCTTGGCTTTGAGAAACACCCCAGCTTCGTTTCTTCACAATCGTTGGTCCTGTGCCAACGGGCCAACGCTTGTTGGACAGCCTTTGGCTAAGCCACTAATTGGGCACAAGAACACGAAAGGCCACCGAAAGATTTCGCCAAGCACGTAAGGGTGCGAGGTGACCACAGCCACACAGGCTGTGGAAACTTCAACCCGCTTCGACCCGCTTCGACACGCTTCGACCCGGCCATCACTGCATCGTCACTGGCTCCAGGACTCGTCTTGGGCTGCGAACCCTTGGCCCCGCGTGTGGCGAGTCCAGGTCATCCGACCGGCCCAGGACACGCGACATCAGGTCACGCACAGTGCGGTTGTAGTCCTCGCATCATGGCTGGGATGGTGTGACCATGTTCCTTCATAAACCGTTAATTCATGATGTGAACGAAGAGAACATCACCCAGTCTACCAGACCTCATTTCAGTTTTGTCTTTGTCGACATTACTGGGAATTCCCTGAAATGTTTGGCTTGAAGGACGGGTGCTCTCTCGCAAACTGACACAATGTCACAAGGTTGGTGAGCATATGTCTGCATCTTGCCTCAATCTAGACACTTGCTTCAGGAACTCTGTTGCTCGCTACTGCCCAGCTATGTACCTAAAACCATTGAACATCAGGAGCTAAGCTCCTCCAATCCACCACGGCCATAGCAGGATTGCTCCTGCGCCACAGGGCCCTTTGAATGTCTTGAGCTTACCAACGCTCTTACAAAATCTCTTGATGAAATTAAGAAAAGCGTGGAGCATTCTATCGTCATCTATCACCCACAAACTGTAGACTCAGGCCCAAACACACAGGCATGGCTCAGAATTGTGGCACCATAGCATGTTGGCACCACATGAACCACAATTTTGGCCACTTCTGGCAGCAAATAATTAATCCAATTTGGGGGTTCCATGATTTTGAACTATAGCCAAATGACAATAATGACAGGCACCAGCGGCTTCTTTCCAAATGGTACCTATGGAATTGCTGAAACTCTGATTTTTGGGATTCTCCACCCCGATCCCCACTGGACCCTGTGCATCCTGGGAAGTCGGAGATGGTGCAGCTCCACCTGAGCTGGGGTCAAAGCAAGACAGCTGCTCGGTCGCTGCCGGGGTAGTTCTCTTCACCTGAAGCTCTTTGGGCTTCCTTGATACACCCACCCTGCTCCCCGCCTGCCATCCGTTGCCCGTGATGGCAAAATCCAGCGCTCGGATCCTGACAAAAAAAATACTACATCGCAAGGCACGGTGAGTGAATTTCGCAGCTGCTTCATTGCATAAGCCAAGTCGCTAGACTGGATCCACAGGCGTGGCATTGCCAGGGGGCGCTGTCGGGTGCATCTGCCTCCATCTTCACTCTGTGATTTGGAAGGGCGATTGCCCCACCAGTGTTCAAGATCCAGCCCCAAAAACAAGTTCAGCACACTGCCCCTACCAAATCTGTGCTATTGAAAGCACCATCACACTCAAGACATGTGCGTACCGCATACCTCTTATTATTTCAGAAACCCCTGTGTCCCACTCCTCTTTACACGCTTCTCAAACAACAAAACGTCTTCCTTCTCGACCTTCTCGCATCTTGGATATTTATAGTGCTGCGCGACTCAAATCAACTGAGTTACCAACCTGGCGTCCCTGGACTAGCGCCTCACCCGCCAGGGCAGCCATCACCAAGGCGCCTCTGAATGGTCCAACTTCAAGCCACGACAGCTGTCATCAGGAATTTGTTCGTACGTCTACTGTCGTCTTTTTCATCTTCAGCAAAAGTGTGTAAATCATGGTAAACCTACATGTCATAGAGGAAGATCTGGAGGTATCAAAGGTATCAGGTTTGGTTCGCTGCCACGGTGCCAAACCCTCGGCCTCGTGGCTTGGAGCCGCCTCGGTGTTGAAGGTGGTTGAAGGCATTGGATTGCCACGGGAAAGAGTCAACATCTGTTTTTTTTGTGTTTTTCTCATGTCTTTCATCGCAGTGCCACAAAGTGAATTTGTTTACATGTGATTGGGGTATTCAACTTCTCTAATAGCTTTGTTCTTGGGCACCTTGTTCTTTACTTAGCTTTGCCAGCGTCAAAATATCCAATTCTCCGCCGGCCCCGGTAATCGCAAGATACTTTGCCCCTGATCACTGGAGTCAAGCTGCTGGACTGCCCACCCGCTGCAGCTGAAGCAGCTGAAGGGCCCCTGAGCAAAACAGCTGGATGCAGAAGCACGACAGTTTCTGGTACAAATGTTGAACATGTTGTGTTCCTTCTGCTTTTAACCACCAGCAAAGTTGAACACGCTCTGACTTTGCACTAGCAAGAGCTCTGCAAAGTCAGGACAGTGTCCACAAACCCATACGAGGCAAGGCTTGACGCGAGAAATTGGGATTGCCTACATGCTACTACGCAGTTCCAATAAATGAAATTCTCCATATGTTATGTTCAACTGGTTCATAATGTCCTTGTGAACTGTGAACCATGCTGAAAGCCCTGTATCACATGTATCACCAAGCCTGTGCTGGCTCTCACCAGATGCTGCGCTCTTGCAAGCAATGGCAGCTCCGACCTACAATATATGGTTTTGGGGTGAAACCCCGCACTTTGACTCTGCCGAATCCCAGCCTGGTTTCTACCTTTCGTGAAGAAATGTCTTGTGTTTCAATTTGACTCATGGTTCGTTGGCACATGTTGGTATCCACGTGTTCAGTTTGTCCGTGGATGTCCGTTGAAAAACTTTTTCGGAACTGAGGTGGCCGCCTCACTCTGCTGCCAGTGGGCCAAGGCGCGTAGACTCTCCAGCTCCCGACGCAGTTTGCGGTTTTCCAGTGACTGCGCAGCAGCCTTGGGCTGAAAAGCGGCTAAGAGCGGCTAAAGTTTTGTCAGAAACTCAAAGGCTCAGGGGAACTCAAGGTTTCGAAAATGCAAAGGGGCGAGATTGACACAAAATTAAATCCTTTCTGCGTTTCATTGTGTCTTCTCCAATCCAGAAAAGCATGGTCTCTGTTTGATTACCATCTGTCTGGTTGGTGCCTCAATCCATCCCAAACAGAGTGGTCAGTTGGGATCATCACCCCATATGTGGAAATGTCATGAAATTTCAAAACATTTCAGACATCCAACTAGTTCTGTTGGTTGTTGTGGAAAACCCAAAAGATCAAATTCTCAACCAGTTCTGTTGTATCCCAACTTCTGTTACTCAATTCTCCACCTTTTCCACAGGTGAAACCAATAATTTGAGACCGCCATCCAGCTGTGGTTCGATCAACCGTGGCTCCACGCCATTGCTGCAGCCTCTGCAGCATCAGCATCGGCCTCTTCCTGGATCAACACTTCGCTGTGATATAAGTTTACATCTGCAGCATTTCCCACATCTACCATGTCTTATTTATATCATATAATGTTCATATGCAATAAAATACACAGTTACACAGTAGTTTAATGAATAAGAATCAGAAGTTGAAGTAAATAATTCGATATAATTAGCATGTGATACACCCCATCCTGTGAACCACCGAAGCACGGGCCAATCTCCGGGTGGAACTGACGGACCGCACCTCCGGCTCCACATGTGACGCTGCACTGGGTGAGATGACCTGCGGCACTGCCACTAGAGGTGTTGGGCCCACAGCAGAGGCAGCCTGCAGGGTCAACGTAATGGCCAAAATGGGAAATGACAAGGACAGAGGCATCGATGCGGGAGCATCAAGATGAATCAAGAAGCATCTCTTGATGCATTGATTCCAGCAGATTCCAACAATCTCTGTCACAGGATGTCACAGGTTCACATCGCCTGCAATCGGCCAATCTCCCTGGAGACGTCCAGCTCTCGGCCTCGCAAGGCCTGACCCATGACATCACACGACATCCCACGACATCTCACGACGCCCCGTCCATGGCATGGTGTCGCTCGCAACGTCTGCGCCTCGGCCTGCTGGATGCTCCGCTCCTTCTCTTTGTGGAGCTCAAGTTCTCTCTGTTGCAGGTCCTAAATGTCAAATCATTTTCTCAAATCATGCTTGAAGTCATTTTGCCAGATATCTTGCAAGCATTTAAGCAAACCATCTGAATGAGTCTATATAAATCATTCTAAATGATTCTTCTGCAAATAGCTGTGACACGGTGGAAGGTAGCCGGTTGATGCTTGCAATGGTCTGGAAATCTCGTTCAAAGGATCAATTGGAAATTGGTTCCGGTGTTGACGAGCTTGGTACTGCATTGTTCATGAACGATATCTCCCCTAGCTGGTACTGTACAATCTCCCCTGTTGGTGGTCGTCGCGTTTTCGGATCTCAACTCTATTGAGTACAAACCCAAGCATCTCAGAAAGGAATGGAAGTTCATCGCACATGATGACAGCACAACGAAAGTCCTGCTCTTTCTGTTGGAGTCTCTCCTCTTCTGCATCCTGTGTGAAGTGCAGGAGCAAAAGACTTTGCAGGTGTAAAATTCCAGCCAATCACTTGGCATTTGAATTTCACACGATTTTGTCATTGCCTGCAACCATTTCTTTGCCCAGGAGTGCCCCTGGTGTCTTTGGGCATGATGAAGCCATTCTTCTGCGTTTTGGATTACTGATTACAGTTTGTCATAGTCATCCATGAGTGTGACTGTTTCACCTGATGACTCCAAAAGATGTATGAATCAAATCAATTGGATGTAGATTGACATAGATGGACATGTTTTATCATGTTTGTCGACTACCTGTGACTACCTCACCCGGCAGCACCTGCGCCATCTCCTGTTCTTGCAGCTCCTTCTCCCGCTGTTCCAAACGCCTGCGCCGCTCAGATCGCTCCTGCCAGATTCTTTTGATTTTGGCAGTGCGACAAGCTGAGACAATCTGGAAGGAAGATCAACATCATGCAAGCGTAGTTCCCATGGAACATCATGGAATCCGTTCAAAAATCCCTTCATCTCCTGAACCAAAGCTTCCAAGCGCCGCTGCCGTCGTTCTTCCAACTCCTGCTGCCGCCGCAGTGCGGCCTCTTCTGCCGCCTCCTGCAACAGGCGGCCAGCCCTTTGGAACACATCACAATTGCTGAACGAAGATCTGGAAAGTTTGTCCAAACCCTATCAAAAAATATCAAAAGTCCGTATTGCAGCTGAAGACCTTTTCTTGGCCATGCATCCTTACCATCTCAGACCTTCTCTTGGCATCGTACTGTGACCTACCCTGCTTTCTTCACGGTGAAACTTCCCACAGTATTGCCCGGCATTGTCGTGGGTTGCACAGGGAAAAGAAGAAAGATGAAGAAAGTCATACTGTTTCGACAAACCCGGATATATTTCGACAAGCCCTGGGAATTGGAAGAACTTTGGCAGTTCATAGCCCCGATGTGTCTGATGTGAAGCCATCAACATTCGCAACAGTTCCTCCTGCATCTCCATCAGCCTCTGGTGTTCCTCCTCGAGCTCCTGGCTTTCTGAGTTGAGACATGCCAGAGTACCATCACCATCTGCTACAAATGCTACATACTACATTACATACTAATCTAATACTAATCTAACATAATCTAACTATTTGTCTTCGAAAAAATAGGTGAAAACATGGCCTCTTGGCGACTGGTGTTCAGCTGCTGTTTGAGCTCGTTGAGCCACTCCACCTGCAGCAGGCATGCAAATTCAACATGAGTTTCCTCAGATGGACTGCTCGGAGGTCAACAATGATCGAAGTAGCTGCCCCACAGAGTGGCTTAGAGTGACCACGATTCACTTTGATGGTCTCATGATTCTCATGCCTTTCCACCTTTCCGTATTCCCGAATTTCTCTGTGCAGCGCCTCCCCACGCTGGCGGCTTGCCAGGGCCCTCAAATTCTTAAGCTCACGTTCCAACCGCCGATTCTCCGCATGCGCTTTGGCAGTGGACAAAAGTGCCTCAGGGTGATGATACCACCCTTTTTGAAATTGGCGTACAACTAGCTTTGATCGGTGTGACTGATCTCGATGCCTGTTCTGAATGGAAGTGGCCAAAGAGAAAAATGCCAACGCGGGCAGAGTTCCGCTTGAAACTGGATTGTCCCCTTTAAACACAAAAGAAAAAAACATGACCCCTTGGCCCCTTGATTGCAGTGCTGAAGCTTTGAAGAAAATTTCTCAGCACATGCCATTCCGAGCCATTCCCTGATGATCTGAGTGCTCCGACTGCTGTGTCGCTTGTTGGCTCAAGAAAACCTGGAAGAGGTGTATATGTATGTGTATGTATATTGCTGTATATATATATATATATTATATCAAAGAGAACTTCTTGTCAGGACCTTTCAGGTACAACAAACGGTGCATGTCAGTTTGATCTTTGCCGTCCCAAGCCTCCACCCAATCTATAGCCACATAACCGAAGGCGCTTCGATCCAACACTTCTTTACTTCGGGGCATTCTATTGCACTTATGCAAATGGTGCATTCTAAGATCGCACATATTTAAACTGCCTCTTTCGCAATTTCGATCGTCCCTGAATTTGATTCCAGCAGGCCTTCGGCTGAAGCGAAAGGCCTTGCATCACTGGAAGACTCAAGATGCTAAAGCAATCATGTCCACAAGCTTCATGTGTTGTGCAGGTGCCACATGGACCACATGGATATTGCTTCCCTGTCCGCAAGTCAAGGCATACAGTCAGACTTACCCCACTGGCCACCTGTGATCTCCAGCTTCTGCTGCAGCTTCTGCAGCCTTCAGCTCCTCCTTGGAGACGATGGTCTACATCCCCAGGTTTCAAGCAGCATTTGTGGACAACCATACTTCAACTTCTTCAACATCAATATCTAGGTATCCTTGAACAAAGGGCAATTGACTCTCCAGCTAAACACGCTAAACTTTCAGCTGCAAGCTCCCAATATCAAATTGCGACTATTGCCAAACCCATCCTGGCTGTTGTTCTTATAGCACGAACACACCCAAGAGAGGTACATGCCACATATCAATCTTGCTCAGAGGGAACATACGTCCAGCATGGCGCATGATCATCTTGCGAACAAGTGGCAAGTTCTTGCCTGGCATCTGCAACACAAGCAACAAGTGTTAATTAATGAATCCGTCGAATATATCTAGGAATCAGAATATCTGAACGAAAACAGGCAGATTCTCCAAGCATCCCCAGGCAATTCTCTATAATATCTTTACTTGGCCAAGGGTTTACGGACGGCGGTCCAACATTGCAAAAGGAAAGAGGGGGTGCCTTTTGCTGAATGCGGGTCAATCCTTGCCCGGACAACTCAGTCAAGGTTACACTGAGAAGTACTGGTTCAATTCCTTTGCATTCCGTTACCAGAAACTTTGATGTAGAGTGCATGGCATGCACTGCGTTGAACAATAACCAGCAAAAAGTAGCCACCCAATAACAATTGAAATGTTATAGCATTATAATTAGTATATATGCATTTACGCCTTCAAATTGCATCTATATAATTTGTTCCATTTTGTCTCCGAGCACTCTACCCATCTCATCCCCGCGGCCCAATATGCAGGCCTCAGGCGCTCCGTCTCTGCCTGCGCCTGTGCTAACTCCTGAGGTTCTTGGTGCCAAAAGCTGGGGAGCATCTTTGAGGGCAAATCAGAGTTCTCTGATTATGGCGCAATATGGCACACCATGGCATAATTTCACAACTATTTCCCAAAATTAATCAGTTGGACGCAGGATCCTTATTTTTGGCACCGCCTGAAACTTCAAACACGAGTTAAAAAGGTTTGGATGAAAAGCATCAAACTCAATTCGCATAGTGTCAAGCACTGAAAAATTCTTCTTTCTCTCAGATTCGCCTTAATTCCTTTCTTCACCGGAACCATTAATTTGCACACTTTCACCAATTCAAAAGTCAAGTCATACTCCTCTGCAACCGGTGAGCTCACAGCACCACGAGGCACCGAGGCCACTGTGGGCATGGCACTGGGTGGAGAACGACTTCGTGGCCGGGTTCGGGACACCTGCACAGCACGGGCGATGGATGAATAGTGCCGGAAACTTTGCTAGTCCGTCAGGGGCCCGTCAACAGAGAAGTTGTTCTTAAGGGTGCTGGAGGAGTGGAAACCAATCACAAAATAGATAGAGCATGATAGAGCATCAATTGTCATTACCTACATAATTCTTGCATCAACGAACACTGAAAGGAAGTCGACATCAAATCCAGCGTCCTTACCACCTTCATTCTTGCCACACCCACGCACAGAAAACATCTTTGGGTCCAACATGCAGTCTATGTTCATGCATTCATGATGATATGCAAATGATGCCCATGCGTAAGAGTAGACAAGGCAACTGGATCGCAGGTCGGTAGCAAACCGAACAAATGGCAGACTGCCTGCACACACTAAACACACACCTTGGCGCCCTCAGACTCCCATTATCTAAGTAGCATCAGCGATCATGTTGATGAGAGATTTGTATGTTGCCTGATCCATTCCACGTATTCAATGTATTCGGATGCATTTTTTCACGTTCCAGTACCAAGCGAGGTATTCTGATCTACTGTATGCAATGACAGGAATGGCGCTTACGGGACCTGGTCGACTTGATGTCCATCCACAAGAGAGATGGCCTCAGGAGAAAAGCATAGAAAAGCATAGAAAAGCCAATCCACTCCACCAAACTGGTTCCAGTCCGTCTCCAACTTTCACGGGTGATGTCTTCGATTCCCTACCACACGAACTCAGAAACGCCTCAGCCTCAGCCAACAATCCGAGCATCCGGACTCGCAACATCACATCCACCAGGCAAAGGCAATCACCTCTAAGAAGTTTGGACTGATGAAAGCAATGCCACCAAATCAAATCCAGGATAATGAAACAACATGAAACAACACCACCAATTCATGCTTGCTATTTCCCTAGGCCCGTGATTCAATCCTACTGACAGAGCGGAGTGAGGTATAAAATGAAAAGCTGGTGAGAGTGATTGGGATGGCAATGACGAGGAATGACGATCAGGATGACGGCTATGATTAGTTGAATACAACACGATGCATAATGTGCAGGTTGAACGAAGGATAAACGTATAAACTCGCAAAGAAAGGGAAGGAGTCCGACACAAGAGCTTGGGCGTGACTGCATTTTCATAGTGTGGGGATGTGTGGGGGTAGTTGTTCAACCACAAGGTGCCTGGGAAGACTACAATCCCCTGTCGATTCGTGTTCAGATCCGTGTTCCAGAAAGGCCTATCGTGGGATGATTCCTTACCTATTTCAGGTTAAAAGTATCAAACGTTGTCAAATGACCTTTATGTCGCGGACCAATCTATATCCTTCTGCGGTTTGGGTTTTTACAATGAGGTGACACACAATACCCCTCATAACTGGTGTGGACCTGTTGATGCTCGCAGGGAACATTCGTTGCGCATCACAAAAGTGTCTCCTGGCCATGCCCAATGCCACGCTTCTTCGACCACTGGGGCATCGGCATGCAGATAAACACATGCTCCTCTCGCCAGAGCACCCCATCGTGGGTCACTCTCAAGTGAATCATTTTGAAACGAAATCACAAAAGTAAGTCACTGCTCACTACACTCTCAGTAAACCTATCTAGCGCTTGTGCCATAGTGTACACTCTGCACATGAGTGTGTCTTCGCGATTATCAGCTTTCCTGCACCATGTTGGGTCGTTCTGTTGGACTGTCCTGTTCATGTCAAAGAGCGTGTGCGCTGCATAGGTTTGCATCCTCATTGCACATGAAACTTCTGCAACATCGAAGTTGCTGTCTAGATGTATGCGAGTCTCTACTGTAATGCCTCCAATATCCTCCAATCTCAAAAGCCACATTCAGGGACACATAAGCTCAAAGGCTCTGAGGCACTCTAAGGTGTGCAACTAGTACCCCAACAACTATGAGACTTCCAGGTCCGACCTGCGGCTGACTAGGCTGCCCACTCAGCAGGTGGCACCAAGCTCAACTGGATGAAGACTGTCATGACCTCGGCGTGTTGAAACATTTTGGGTCAACTGCTGCTGGGGGTCCACCGAGGCAAATCCTCCCATCTGCCCGGATGATCGAAGCCTCACGACCCAGACAGCTTGGTCCGGCACCAAAACCAATGTCTTATATACTGCCACATGACAGTTCAAGCAAACAGCCAACGAATTTCTGGAGTGCCCTGCAAAGTCTCGAATCTGGCCATTGCTCCAGGTAAGGAAGCCACCTTGGAATCAGCATCCAATCTCAAGTTGCTGAACATTGGTGGTCAGGAATCACCATTGCTAAGAGCACAAGAACCACCAGAGTCATCACCGTCACCCTATTCAGCTCCAGGCAGCCATCCCGGTCGCACCTAGAGCAACAGCAGGTCATTCCAAGAGAACTGATGAAGTCTGCTGAAGTCTGCCGAAGTCTGCTAAAGGTGAAAGGAAAAGGATGGAAAAGGTCTGCTGTACAGAAAGAAACTATCTCTGCATACCATCTGGAGGTCATAGTGATGGTCAACCTGACTTGAAGCTGAAAGTCTCTCTGTTTCAAAGGGCCCTAAGAGAACATGTCCTCCCCCACGCCCTCAAAATAGTCAGAATGATCTCTGTGAGCCAGCGTAGTCTGGGATTGAATCTGCGCCAGCTGTTTCGCGGCCCTTCGCAAATGTCCAAGGATACTCCGTGGGGTCTAAGGGCAGGACTCCCGAAAGACTTGCATGGCAGTGCGGACCTGAATCTGACTACAGAGGACCACACATCTGTTCAGGGTTTTGGCTGACGGAATATGTCCAAACCACACCCTGGCCACTAACCCAGGCCCCTCAGAGCCGCTCGTCGCCAATCCACATCAACCATTCCTCGACTGATCCCTGAGCACCGAGACGTGCATGCCACTCTCAATCGCCCCAAAGATCCGAGAGCGCGACCTTTGTGAAGGATGCTGCGGGAAAAGACCACGCGCAACATGTTCGGGGAACGGGCTTCGTTTGCAGGCAAACACGAATAGCAACTGGTTTCCGATGTATCATCCACTCAATTTTGCACTGTCAACAGTACAGTAGTAGTGAGTACTTCTGACCCACACTCTTTTGAAGCGTGCACCCTTTGACCCTCAGGTTTCGGCTGAGAATTGGCAATGGCAACGACTCTCATCACCTGCATAAAAGGAGAGGTGATTAAGGTCCGCAAAGGTCAACACAAACAGCTCAACAACTCCATTGAATGATTTAAAATACAGACTAATACAGATAAACAGGAACCATGAAAGGTGAATGATGAACCATGGCTGTGAATAAAAATAGAATCTCCTGCCGATCCAAGTGCTGATCCAAGAGCCAGCAAGGCATCGCTACTGCACAGTCAGTTGCACGCTCTGAGCTGCCAGCTGGTGCCAATTCGGAAAAGTCAATGGTGACTCCGCCTGAAAGGTTGGATGACCCGAAGTTTTTGAACCAACATTCATCACCTCCCAACATACATTGGGCAAGGCTTGAAGGCTCAGGTGTGGTCAGAGTCGGTAAACCTTGAAACAGGACCTCCTCAAGCTTGATACAGAACAAAGATTTTAGGACTTTGGGATCCAAAAGATTCCAGGATCAAACGATTCCTCCCTGTTGGGAAATGCTGGGAACATCTTTGCGAAGGTTCCAGTCAGCTCAACTGACAATGAATCCACCATGTATCCACCCGATCTAAGTGTATGGCTTGGGTATGTTAAACGCTGCGCATTGCTCTGAGGACGATAGCCGCGGAGATAATCCTCTCAAGCCGAGACCACATATACCATATGCTTTTTGGTGCAAGAAACTGAAATGGAAGTTTTTCGATACAAACCATGTTGCACCAGAGCTCGGGCTTTGCTGTCTTGCTCTTTCTTGACAATGTGGGATTGCAATGGATTGCATCTGTTTGATTGGAATTCAGGACTCTGGGATCTTGTCACATCTTGCATCGGCTTCAAAATGTCCAGTCGAGATCCACATGTTCAGACCATCGCACCTCTGCTGCCATCATAGAGCTGCTGGTGACCCGCACCTGCAGCAGGTATGCAGGTATGCGGAGGCAAGGTTTTGGGGTTGACTGCAGGATTGGAGACATTGGAGACTGCGCAGCGTTGCAGTGACAATTCACAGAAACTGCACAGAACCCTTGAGTCCAGCTTGTTCCAAGGCCAAACACTACGGGGGAAGAAATGACAGCACTCGATTCAAAGGAGGGCATAAGTTGATTTTGGGATACTTTAGACATCTCACAATTTTGTTCGATGTGCTATTTTCAGGCAAGCAGCTTCTTAATTCAGGGGACCGGCCTGTGATGGCTTGGGAACTGACGTTGGCTCACGTGAAAACGCAGCTGCTGCATTCACGGGAGGTGTCCTGGGCAGTTGCACCATGGATTGTTTTCATCCATGGGAGAACATTCCCAATTTCCAATTTTTGCCTGTGGCACATCATGCCTTCTCAACCCTTTGAAACGATGTGGCAAATTGAAAGCTTGTGGAGATTGAGGATGTTCAGAGGAACTGGTGGAAATTGAGTTCCCGTGCTTCGCATTTCCCTCCATGCTGGCATGAGCGCTTCCCTGCGTAAAGGTTGGATGCCAGGTGCTCACAGGTGCAGGGACATGATTGCTTTGTCTCAAGATGCCGGGGCCCTGTCCAGTCAAGCCTCTGACCATGCAAAAGATAATAAGGTTGGCAGGTTCTTCGGGCAAGTCAAAATCTTGCGAAAGGCCCCTTGCACCACCTAGACAAGTGGAGTGCCTGAGTAGCCATAGACATGTTCAGCATCTGGCCGATATCCACCTCAGGCCTCAAACCAAGGCTGCCAATGTGCAAGGGCGAAATCAAGTGTCTGCGACACGGTGGAGAATTTCCAACCATTGCATGCAGTATTAACTCCAACAGCCGTTTCACAGGAGGTCCAGATCCAGTCAAGGCAATGCTTCCCGGCTCGTCGAGGCTCTTCAAATTCAGTGCCTTTGGGCGGCCGGGGCAGGTATATACACAGCAGGTCCAAACGCTGCAAACTGGTGACACTCAACTGTTACTCAACCGGAAGCAGACAAGGGGTGTCAAGTGCTGGTGGCAAGTGCTCTGGAGGTTCAAGTCCGTAACGCAGAATTCATATAAATTTATAATTTATTCCTATGTTTTCAAAAATCGTGAAAACCGAAGGAAGGGAGCCGACCCTTGACCTGAACTCTCTGGTGGTCTCCTGTGTCTCAAAGTTGAAACTTTTTGCTTTTCATCTGAGCAGTTCTCGACAGTTTAATTTTGAGCATCCGGGCCAAGCCGCTTGAGCGCAGGGTGTCGAGAATTTCTTTGTCTTGTTTCGCACTGACACCTGGTCTTAGAAGTGGCTGTAGTCCTTTCCCTGCACCCCTTGACAAGATTCTTACCGCGATACTTGCAATTTGAGCTCACAGGAAGAGGTTCTCTCCAGGCCGCTATCCATACGAAATTTCCAGACTTTCTGAACGGCTTTCTTGGTCTTGCTTGGTCCAGGCCCAAGGCCCTCCCATCACATGCCTGCCAGATGTTGGAGACCTCAGGTGCTCCAGCCATTCTCCAGCCGAGTCCCGAGTCCTAACAGGATATATCCCACGATATACCAGGTTTATGGAGTTGAATTTAGAGGAGAGCTTGGCTTTCATCATTCAAGATCCTTCAAGTATGTGGGGCTCCAGCATCAGGAGGCTAAAAGGATCCTCACTGTGGCCTTCCCGACTTGGCACCCGGACTGGTGACAGGCTCCGTGACTCCGGGCGGCAAGGCCCCATGGGCCCCATAGCCACTTCCAGGGTACCTGGTAGCGCGTTCCAAGCACTAAAACTGTTCTGCAAATGATGAGAATGATTTATTCTGCCTACACCTGTGTCCATCATCAGGCAAGAAGTTTAAAGAGGCTATCGTTTCTTTGCGGCTCTTGAAGAAGGTTTTGTGGCGGCTTTGTTTGGCACGACATGTGAACTGGCTTGGATCTCATCCCAAATCTCATGCTCTGAATCCCATCCCCAAGCTTAACATCTGGGATCACGGGATCTGGAAGCCTGGCCATGCCTTGGTGCCATGAGAGGTGCCAAAAGTCCTGTCCCATGTTCTTAGGAGCTGCTACAAGTTACAAGCGAATTTTGTCTCAACATGTTTGTCTGATTTTAAATCCTTCAAACTTCTAACATATTCTACTTATCCATTCATTTCATCAGCAGCCAAACTCCAAATTGAGTGCTCCGACTTGAGCTGCCTCCGCTTGATGGCTCCCAAGGGAGTCACCTGTGCAAACATCACCCAAAGGAAAGGGTTCAGAGATTGTATTATCAAACAAATCAAGCCGAGTCGAGCCCTTTCAGAGGCCTTTCATGCCTCCATTCTGATACACTTTTACATCACTTCACTAAACGACTCGCTCTAGAGCAATTGAGGGGCTGATTCCACTCCACTCTTCACCCTTCGCCACATTTTCACCGCTCACCCTGCTATCCCATGCCCACCTCCCACCATGGGCGGTTCCAAGTATGTTCGCAAAGGCTCTGGTTGAATCTCGGAACAAACAACGATGACACAAGGTTTCACAACTTTATTGGGAGCAGTGGTAAGATGTAGGGAGCGATGTGAGGATGACTTGCAAACCGTCCATCGTCTCATTGCAATTATTTCATATGTGCTAAGCAAAATAACTGAACTACATCGGACATCAAACGGAAAGTGAAAGGACTTTGCTTCACCTGCCTCAGAATTCCAAAAGCAGTGACATCTTGAAGAGAACCCAGCAAGGTCTGCCCAAGGTCTGCCAAGTTCAAACAGAGTTCTGAGAATTCCCACGAGGCCCATAGGCGGCGCCAAAGCTTTGGGCGCCAGCAATGAGGGCCTCACATGGATCACCCGCACCAATGTCAATGAAAATCTGGGATCTTGCACGGTATCTGGAAGCCTGGCCAAGCCTTGGTACAGGTCGGCACGAAAGTGAGCAAATTGAGCAAAACATGTGATATTTCATAAAATCTCTCATTGTGTTATGGTCTGAATCCGTTTAATTGATAAATAGCCAAATGGCGACTACTTTTTGGCCTGCAAACACTCCGAGTTGAGTGCTCCCATTTGAGCTGCCTCCGATTGATGGCTTCCACCAAGGGAGTCACCTTGCCATCTAAACATCAACGCGATCGGATTACCCAAACGTCCCAGCAACTGCAGCTCCCGTCTCGAATTCTTAGCCCAAATACAACTTGCTGGCCACTTCCACTCCACTCTTCGCCAGCATTTTTTTCGGTTCACAGCTCCCAAAGCAAGAGATTCGTCTGACGCTTGCTATTCCTGCGATCCGTCCCGTCCCCGCCTCCCACCATGGGCGGTTCCAGGTAGGTTCGCAGAGGCTCTGGTTGAATCTCGGAACCAACACTGCAGGTGGCAAGTTCTCATTTCTTTTTTGGGGTAGTAGGGAGAAAATGGAAGGAGTGATGTGGGGACGAGTAGCAAAGTGTCCTTCCTCTGGTTGCAGTTGTCTCACAAGTGCTGAGGAAAGTGGGGCAAAAACACCAACAGCAAACATTATGAACTCATGAACCCCCCAAAATGACGATCCATGCAAGTCGAAAGAGATGGCAAGTGAAAGGACTTTGCTTCACCTGCCTCAGAATTCCAAAAGCAGTGACATCTTGAAGAGAACCCAGCAAGGTCTGCCCAAGGTCTGCCAAGTTCCAACAGAGTTCTGAGAATTCCCACGAGGCCCATAGGCGGCGCCAAAGCTTTGGGCGCCAGCAATGAGGGCCTCACATGGATCACCCGCACCAATGTCAATCATTTCTGCAAGCTGAATTTTGTTTTGGCGAGTGGGCAACCTGCATCTAGCCAGGAAGCATAATTGGTCGATCGCCACAAGCTGCCATTTGCTGCCCCATAGGCTGCGGCATAGGCTGCGCCATGGGCTCCCGCAGGGCAGCCATCTTTCGTGTCGTGTGTTGAGCTTTCTGTTCTTGTCGGCTTTGTCGAGCAAGAAGCTTGGAGGGCAGGGCAAGTATGATTGTTTCAACCATCCAATGTATTCTTCCACCCCAAATGGCTGCTGGACAACAAGCATTGAATGATCACAGAGCAAATCACACAACCCTACAAGTATATACAACTCCATCCTTGACTCTTTCATTTACAAGCACAGCAGGCAGGTCAGATCCTGTCCAACGAAGGTCCGGCTTGTTCGGGAAGAACGTCAGTCCCTTGTGAACATTGGCGGAGCAATTTGCCAATCAGAAAGCATCATTGGAATCCCACTGACTTCCCTTGGCTACTGCTCTCATGCATTACGCCATTTGGCGGCAGCACATTTGCATATCAATTTTGACATTGATACTTCAGCACACACGATATACACATGTCTTGGTATGTACATATGCTGACAAGGAAACTCCTAATCTTGGCCTTTGTTGTCCAGCTCCACCATCAAAGATTTGCGCAGTCGCAGGATTTGCTCTTGTTTCCAAGCACTCGCACATGTGTAGACGACTTTCGCTAGACTTTCCAACGCCTTTGGAGCCGAAGATTGATGTGCCCTAGATCTTGCTGCGTGGCCACGATGCTGATCTCCCAAGGCTTTGGCAATGCCATAAATAAGCCCATCAACCAAGATCTCAATCGCGGGACCCGTTGGACCCCGCTGGACATCTGGTTTTTGGGTTTACCTACATCGGACCTACAGCACAGCTTCCTGGTGGTCAGAAGCTGTTTGTCCAAAAATAGAGGCAGCTCCAGGCTGGTTGTGGCTCTGTTCTTGTTCTGTTCTGTATTCTGTGGCTGTCGGTTGCTACCTATGGTTGTGACGTCTGGTTGCTCCTTAGTGTGACTAGACCTCTCTCGTGCTTTTGGCAGGATGGTCGGAGAACCAGCCAGAGCCTGCACAATGGTGAAAGACAAAGAAGCTGAACAAGCGATTCCCTTCACCGAGAGACATCACGATTACTGGACTCCACCAAATCTGGACCCCTGGTTCCAGGCTTTGCAACACATTCACAAACGCGGCTGAAGCGAAGCTACAGCAGCACTTTGAGAATCCTCCAGATGATCGAAACACATCGAAACATATTCCATTGCTTCGAGATAAGCTCAGGTGGTCCCCAGTAACTGACCAGATTTTCACCTGGAAACAGGACCAAATTCTGTACAGGTTAAAATTCGGTCACAATTGCTGCGCACGTGCGGCAAAGATTGAGACCAAATATTCTCATCAGCAGCAACTTATTCAGGGCTTCACTACTTCTGGCTTTCATGAACGCACTGTAAATATCTGTAAATTGAATGACACTTGTTCCTTTCGTGTCGCACCAAATAATCTCTTGAATCCTAGCGAACGAGGTGGTAACTTTGCGCATAAAGGGATGGGCCGATCATTTTATCATGGAGGGCCATTTCAAAACAGAAATGATGAAGTGAGTCCATGTGAGTCATGCTTGCAGCGATTGAAAAAGAAGGAATACTCAGAATGGAGGAATTCAGCTGCATCCATGGCTGTGTAGATCCCTTAGACCATTCTGAGCCTCGTGAAAATCGCTGCTACCATGCAGTAGTCCAGCAGAAATCAGAACTCTATCTATATAATATATATATATATAATGCTGTCAAAGACTCGTTAAAGTCAGTTGCTGTTGATGACTCTCAAATTCGCTGGGAAGGGCATATGGCGCACTCTCCCAGCGGCACTTCGGCCCTTGGCACTAGACACGTGGAAAGCAGAACGCAGCGCTGCCAGAGATAACTTGAATTGGATTTCAGCATGTTGACAATGAAAGCTCACAGTAGAAATGTATTGGGATGTCAAATCTGCATTGTTCACATCAATGCTCAATACACAAACACAATCAAACACAATCAGACACAATCAGACGCAAATATTGTGTGCATTCAACAAATGTAATGGTATTTGTAGCTTTGGGTGTACGTGTTCTTTTCCAGTTGCTAAGAGGTCGCTGTAGTGGGTCAGGCTTGCTGCCGTCTTTTCCTCTCCTTAGAAACTTAGAAAACTCTTCCATCGCCCTTCCGAACTTCGGTCTAGCTCTTCTTGATCCAGCGCCGGCTTTCCACCAATGCATTTTCAGAGATAGAAATACCCCGCTGCCCCAAGCTTCTCAAAATATGTGCGCTGGTGAAGCACAGGGCAGCCAGGTACCGCTAGGTAGCCAGTGCAGCTCGACCTTCTAGGATGGAATGGGGTACAAAATGGTTGATTCGAACGTCAGTGCCAGAGAGAAATCTTGAAACAAAGCGGCATGTCATCTGCGTCTGGATGAGGTTCAGCATGACAGGGGCTCATTTTCAGGCCGAGTTTTGAACATGTTCGATGCCCTCTGATGTGAAGTGTGATTTACCTGGTGCACATGGATAAGACACTCTGATGAATCAGATTTTGCCATTAGGGACCCTCAAGTCCTTGTCTATTCTTTTCTCGGGTGTCTTGGGTCATGGAATTTCTCGCCTTGTTTTCTTAGAACCTCAGTGGCACGAAACCATAACTATTGAAACCATCGGCAGTCCGCCTGAGGCAAACCTCTTGGAACCGGTGACCGCGGTGCACAGCCGGATGTGCACAGCCAGATGTCTCACGCCTTTCGGCACCCGCTAACTGCTCCACAGCTGGCAGGCTCCCGGCTCGGATCAAATGCTGGAAAACCTCAGGGACATCAACTAACTTCAACCAACCTTCAGACATCCAAGCGTCTCCAAAACACGGATGTCATAAACAAGGACGCCATAGTCTGTCATATGTATAATATATATATATATATGTACTATATATATATATTAAAACCGATCTAATTGTATGTATAGTTGAAAACAATTGTAGAAGTGTTGCCACAGCCCGTGCCATTCATTCCCCGCCTCGTGCGCATCTTCTCCATGAGGTTTTTCACACTAGAGGACTTAGCAGGCGCAGTCGCAACAGAAGGATCATGGTCAACCAAGTTGACACTCAACAGCAGGTCTGTTGCAAAAAACCGAGACCTGGCCATAAAACAAAGCAGCCATGCTGTGTATGGCATACTGCAGTCAGGCAACTCGAGAAACTCCATTGGGCTCCATCTTTCGGAGAAATTCCTTTCGCGGCAAATGCCAACTGGTGTAGCAGTGTAGCAAGCAAGAATCCCACCCAAAGTCGTCCCACCCATTCAAATGTTTGCAATGTTTGCAAGTGTGATAAGCTGCAAGATTTGTTTTGGTTGCAATTTCCAGTCTGGGAAAAGGGATTTTTCATACACCACTGCCAATGAAATCATCCTTTCAATTTAATTTGAGACACTGATGGAAAATATAAGTACTTGATGCTCAGCAAAGCCCTGAGATGTTTGATTGACTCGCGTGTTGACAATCCAAGTCACGCACAAGATTCACATCACCACAAGACCCACAGTTTACCACGTCTCCTCTTGCACAACCGTCTGAACAGTCCCAGGCCGACAAATGCGTACCCAACCATGAAAAGCTTTCCTAGCACAGCCGCTGGAAACTGCCAGCTGTTCAGACCGAAAAAAACAAATGCCTCGTCTCCGAGATCTTCAAAAAAGTCTCAATGCTCGAACAGTTGGCTGGAAATGAAGAAATGATCATTGCTGGCTGAAGCAGTAGCTACAGGAGGCAACACCTGATGATTGCTAGTTCCATTGCTCGCCCAATCCCGCCCAGAAGAGGCGAGAAACCCATCCACTTGATGATGTACAGCTGCATGAGCACCTCCCAGAAAGTCATGCTTTTAGTACCAATATGAAAGGATCTTCAGCCAACCTCTTGCTTTAAGATGCTTTAAGTGGGTTCATGCATGTCACTGCACATTGACATGACGTGCGACAGGATCGATCGCTAGGTGTAGTCTCTCGGTCAAAATAGTCTTTCTAGATGCAACCCGATTGGTGCTGACAGTTGCTCAGCCCCGCTGTTGATGCTGTGCTTCCTGTTGGTTCTGACTGTGGTTCGACTTCACAAACCCGCAACTCCAAGGAGACGTGGCCGCTTCGCCTGCCATCACACCAGTCCTGGTTGCCGCATGTTGCCGCCAGGGGTGGCAAACACGTCCGCCCCACAGCAGCAAAGTTCCGAAAGATGGATGGTGCTGACTGCTTCGACTAAGAACCCTAGAAAATGGGATCCACACACATCGGACTGGCGGGAAAGCAACTTGTTTGAAACATCAATTGCCAGCACTGGCACTGCTTTCGGAAAGTGTACAAGAAATTGCCTCCTGGACAATGAGAGCAGTGTTGCTTTTTGGGGTTCGCTCCCTTTCGAAATTTGCTGGTGGCCTCGTGGCCACGTTCCCAGTACATACTGCAGCAGCCGTCCCCTGCATCAGCGGCAAACTTCACAGTCCTGCCCATTCCCCCTTGGCAATGAAGGGCGATGGTGCGGTTCTGTTTGATGGCGTTGCCACCTGAGCTCACAAGGTGTCTCTCCAAAAAGTGCCCAAGCTGGCAAGGCCAAGTCAATTACAACTGGTCAGCTTGGGGAATGAAAGATTCAGCGGATCGACTTTAGTTTAATCCTTTTTTTTTTGAAGAGCTGTGGAAGTGTATGCACCAAAACTGTGAGAAAAAAAGCAGTTGATATCAGTATGGTGCGAGCATCTAGCAATGCGCAAAATGAAAGAGCTACTGATTAGGAAGCCCCATGCTTCCTCCCCGTCCCTACAAGGAAGCGACTTGACTTCAAGAACTCTTTGACCACATCCTGTTTTCAAAGCAACCACCCAGAACATGGGCCGCCAAGCATCAAATCTGAGAGTCTAGTGACAATGGCAATCCAACACACTTCAGAGAGCAGCCCAGTGGGACATGAATTCTAAGAATTCTGGAGAGAAGCATGACCCTCTGATTTGCAAACGAAAAAAATATGTCAAAGTTGACAGTTTCAGCTGCAAAGAGCCTCTGCACAACCTGTTATTTCTGTATGGATATTATTGGCATTCCGTCTTTAGTAAAAAAGAATAACATACAAGAATACATCAACTTAGTTGTTCACTTTTTGCCTAGGTGGCGCCAGACTGCCAAGACTTTTCAAGCTCAGTGCCTTTCCAGGGATGCTGCCATCGGTGAAAGGGATCTTCTTCACTCGGATTCCATTCTCCATGAAAGCCTGGCACCAAGTGACTCAGCAACTTGCTTCCAGACTCACTATTCATCATTTAACGCTTCTCATTCCACCAAACATCCCGGTCCCTGCGACCCAACTTCCAGGCACTCCATGAAGCCTTCTCGTATCCCTTCTGCTCTGGACACTCAAAATCGTAGTTCAACCTCACAGATTTTAATAAAAGCACTCCCCAGAGCATCAAGGGCAAATTGCTTACAGCTTAGGGTGATTGGAGGATGGTGGTACTGTTGTGCCCGAAAAGCGCAAAGCACACAGAGGCATGCTCGCTCAACTCCGACCACATCACAGAAGCATTCCGTCACCATCCCACCATCATCCTCAGCCCCACCTGGCAACCTCGTGAGTATGGTTGCGCAACAGCAGAGAGACAAAGGAGTCTTGATTCAGGCGAGCATATTCTTCAGACCTCACAGGGATCAGGCACAACAAAGCCGATTAGGGGCAGACATTGCCAGGATTTGCCAGGCTTGTTAAAGTATCTGTTGTCGCCATCACGTGCAATGGGCACTGACTGTAGGCAGCGGCAGGTACAGTACTAGAGAATTGATGTTATATATTTGCCCAGGCCTTGAGAAAGGCAGCTTCCAAGATCCTGTAGCAGGGCTGAAGCCATGGCTGCAAACGTTTATTCGTCATCTGTGCTTGTTGGTGTAAATGAGAAACTCTCAATTCGCAGAGCTGCTCTCCGCAGGGTGTAATCAACAATTTTGGGGGCTTCCAATCTGCAAGATGAATTCAAGATCATAGACCTTTGTGAAACCATCACCTTTCTCCGTGAAAAGGGTGGCCTAGCTCGGGATCCGTCCTGCAACTGCAGCTGCCTTTTTGGCTTGCGTTGGATCGCAAATCTCTGAATCAGCTCCTGGTGTCAGGAATATCAATAGGATATAAAATTCTATATCATACATTACATATTCCAAACACACGACATCAGGAAGTTCCACCTGAACTCTGAGACTGTCCAACTGCTATTCCAGGAGGTCATCACGAAACAACCAAAAGAAGGCAGTAGCTGTCTGCCCACTGCCAACCGGAGGAGTCTCCCGCCTGCGGAATCATCATTGATAATTCCCTTGGTCAGCTCCTCGGAAATCCAGTTGGAAGATTCGAAAGGATGCAAAGTTCTCAGAGACAACATAACGATCACACGGGCTCAAGGCTCTCAATGTAGTAAGAATGAAAGATTTACAGTAGATTTCAGTAGCTTATTCCGACTTCTTCCCCACTGAGACCCATTTCCTGTGCTCCTACCCTTCCCCATCCTGGAGATTGAGCTCCGGCATCGAATGGAAATGCTCCAGGCTCAGGCCACCTGGAGAGAGTGCCGACTTCCAACCGATAACACAATACTTCCAATCGATATGACAACGCTTGACATGGATATGTCAAGATATGTTTCCAAATTTGAGGTTTGAAGGAAAGCTGGCTCATGTCTCCACGAAAACATTGAATCTGGTGATTTTGTAGGTTGAGCCGGTTGAGCCGGTTGAGCCGGTTGAGCCGGTTGAGCCTGTTGAGCCGGTTGAGCCGGTTGAGCCGGTTGAGCCGGTTGAGCCCCAGCCACATGACAGGCCTACCTAGGCTACCCTTCACCCCATGAGCCTTGAGACGACCCTGAAGGGTCCCTCACCATGCCAGACCTTGGCGCACTTTGAAAACTCCAAATGGCAACCTGTTCCACTGAGTTCCACTGAGTTCCACTGAGTTCCACTGAGTTCCACTGAGTTCCACTGAGTTCCACTGAATTCCACTGGTCCACCAATCGGAAATGCCACTTGGTGTGATTTCGGGACAGCCACTCACTGAATCATTTGCAACCACTGAGGTGTGTGCAAGCTGGTGGTTGAACGTTGCGACACAAATTTAGGTCCTGTATGCTGCAGTTGTGGGAGTCTTACCGATGTGATATTTCAGATAGGTAGAACTCGTTGGCCAGTACTGGCAATGAAAAACAGAAAACACCTTACTTTATGTGTATGTATATATATGTATATATATATATATATATGTACATATATATATATATATATTATATATATTATATATATATTATATATTATATATATATATATATGATCACATACGATTTGGAAGGGAACAAAATGAACAAAATGAACGAATGAGCGGTTTCTCCAGGTCTTGTCAAGAAGGACCTTTTCAGTGCTCTTGTCTGCCATAGTCTTACCATGAAACGGCCAATTTGCTCCTCGGCCCAAGAGCCCTGGGAAGCGTGGATTCTGAGAAGTTCCCCATGGATTGGCCATGGCGAGGATCTCGCCTCCACAGCCACAGCATGGGAAAAACGACAGACGCCTTACTCCGAGAATACCCCACGCTGGGTGCCGCACCTGGCACCAGCCACGAGGCGTCGAACTTCTCACGGAAGAACTTCCACGCGGCTACGTCAAAGACACGGTAGTCCTATCGACAAGAGAAGGCCGAGACAACAGGGTGTTGATGCGAATGCATCATATCGAAGGTGTGGATGGTTGAGGCCACCAAACTCGCTGGCAACAAGCTATTATCAGCTATTGTTGCTGTAGACTCGTCATGAATTCTCTTGAAAAATTGAGCTGTGATGTGCGTCTGTGGGTGTGTGGAGGGTTCAAGCCTTGATGTCCTGCTGAATGCTGAGAGTGGGAAGGCAGTCTTGTCCAATCAACCCGGTCTGAACAACTTCCCCGAAGAGTTGTAGCAGCTCCTCCAACCAATTCTTCTCCCTAGCAATGGCTAGGCCTCACGTACAGGAAGAACAGTTCAGTGCAGAAAAGCTGGAACCGGTTGCCATTGCAAAGCAAACTGCGGACTCTTTCCACGTGCAAAAATGTGAGAGAAATGTAGAATTGGCTCACAGTCACTCATCCCGACACAGGAGGCACAAGAAGCAAGAGTCTGATTTGGTCAGGAAGTCACTGAGAAATGTTCAAATATCAGTTACAGTATACATAATTATACATAATTACACGATGATACAAGTGAAGATAAGAGTCATCCAAACATTTTGCGGGCCTTGGAGGCAATCAATCACTGTCAAGGAGCTGGGTCCGGTCTCGCCTAGCACGGCACCAAGAAGCTGTGGAGGACTAGACGTGTCTCAAAGTACCAAGATTTCTGAACGACACGTGTGAAGAAATATGATATGACACGATTCTACTAATTTGTCACAGTTACAATCAATTACACTTACACATCTTACACAAACGCTTTTGGACTTGGCTCTCCCAGCCTGAATGTGAGAAAGGCGGAGGGAATCGATCCCAGGACACCTGGACTTTGCACACTTCTGAACCCACAATGATTCTCAAACAAAGATCAAAGCCGAAACATATCTACCTTGAACTTTGAGTCCATGGAGGATCAAGCGCAGAGCTCAACCTGGCCTTGGGATCCTTGCTGGGGGTGCCGTAGACTGGAAGAATGTGCTCCCAGGCGTCCTCAAGAAACACACAAGCCTTTGCTTCATCGTTCACTGCCGCACTTCCTGATTGCTGATGCTGAAAATGATTAAAGACCACCATGGTGTACATCAAGATCATGATCAAAAATATCAAGTGATATCAACAACTCGAAGATCTAGGCTTCTGTGAGGTTCTGTTCTTACCCCATTCCCAGCCTCAGGGGAGAAGCCTCGCGCAAGCACAAGCAGAGCTCCAGCCAGGGTGGCAGTCACTGCCCGCCTTCAGCGCTGAAGGGCAGGGTCTGAAAACCCGGCAATTTCAAGCAACTCAGCGATTTCCAATATGCATTTCCCGTGGTGGCAGGAGCTGAATGGACAGCACTACTTCCAAAAGCTCATTGCAGTAACACTCTGACTGTGTTTGACCTAGTCGCCGTTGGGTTTGACTCTGCAACTCGTCCCTTTTTCCTGAAAAAAGTATGATCTGTGTTATAAACGTCTTCCTCTGAATTCTTGAAGCGGGATCATCCTGGCTACCCGCCAGCCTCTTCTGTGAAGTGACAAGCAGGACGGTTTTGGATTGCAACAGCGCAACATCAATCATCTTCAGACAGGAGATAATCTGCGCGGTCAGCGCCGGTCAAGAGCAGATTGCCACCAAGTCTTGGAGGACATGATGATATGAAATCATCTACGAATCTACATAATAGATTGCAAGTCAATAAATGATTTGGCCATGCGTTCAAGCTGCCACATGTTGTGATTGTTATCGATTCATCGTAAAGCAGCTGTGGAAATTGCTCTGTACCAGAGCTGAACATCCGCCTGACCAAGCGTCGGAGGGTGGTCCCCGGGGAATGGATCTAGGACGTAGTGGCCATCTCCTGCTACGCTGCCGGTGATTCTCTGTAACAGCTAAAGAACAAGCCACCCCGAAACACGCTTTGGACATCATTGCAGCCAGGCGACCATCCCACTTCAGTTTTCCCAAATCCTCCATCTCCTGGCAGGTTCTACAGAAAAACTCAGTTGTCGTGGACCCCCCTACGCACCAGCCAAGCAAGAGGCAAGAGGTTCTTCAATGCAGGACCACTGACTGCCTTCTGTTGACGTTGATGACTACTGCCCAAAAAGGGCACTTAACGCCAGACTCCAAATAATGTAAGGTATCTGCAAGGTATCTGATCTAACCAAAACATACCAAAACCAGACTCTTGCCTGGCAAAACCACAACACGCCATACAACCATGCAACACAAGGCCCAAAACCGTGCTTCCACAGCAGATGCCATTGTGAGTGAAGGATCCAAAAGGAAAAACCATCGACGAAAGTTCATTATCACACGACCATGCCTCTGGATACATGGCATAGAGAGACGCATTGCGGCTCTCTCCACTTCCTTTTTCAGCCTCAAATAACCAACACATTTGCTGCAAAATTCATATGATCCCTATTATTGCAAAATTCATATGATCCCTATTATTGCAAGTATCAGGTATCCACTTGATTTGCAGAAGTTCCCATTTGGCTCTTGCGTATTTCACACTGATTCATTCAAAGAAACGAATTGCATTGCTTCAAATCAATTTGCTGCTGACGTTCCGAACAACACTGAGTTCCTGGCGCATTGCTTCAAAGCTTCCATTGCATCCTTGGCCCAGTTCTGATACCAACAGGCGCCAACAGGGTCTTTGTTTTGTCCGAGACTTGTTTCCCAAGAGCTGTCGAGTCCCGGCCCCTTCTCATTTTGGGCTGCGTACCTGTGTGCTGGATGCGACTGTTTCGGGCAACATGGACCTTAGAAGTGGAGGCCCACGCACTGACTGCTGCAGCCATTTTTACATTGAGCTGCAGCATCGAGAGAGTGGGCCCGTATCTGAAATCTGAAGACCGAACAACTACAGCACCAGTAGCAGCATCAGTGCAGTCGTTTGCAATTCTGGGAAACATAAGCAAACAGAACTTGCTGACACACTTCCAGACCAGCAGGTGTGGTTCACATGGCTGGCATGACAGTAGCACTGTGGATGCTGTCAAGTGTCAAGTAGCTCCATACAGGCCATACAACACTAAGGATCTTCCTCCGGTTGGACAACCACCGCACCCCTGGGAGTCCCTGCGACTCTATAGCTGTTGGATCTGCAGCCTATGGCACAAAGATCTGCCGACCCTGCTCTGTCGCAGTGTGACAAGATTGTCTCCGTTCAAAGGATCTCAAAGCCTACTGCCAGAAAGTTCTATCATCCCTTCTGCACAAGTTCTGCGCAAACCCTCGCATTTGTGCCCCAGCCTCGTTTGGCAGGCAGATCCACCACACTCCCTGGCCAGGAACGCCAAGGATCCCAGATTCAAGCTGACATGTCAAGTACCTCTTCATTGTGTCACTGCAAACCAATCTTCCAACTAGATCTAGTGTCCATTGTCATTGATACGACGAGGCTCAGTTTGTTTGTCATTGCTGCATCCACAATGTAGCGTGCTGTGCGCTCCAATGATGCTCAGAACTTGCCAAAGTGACACGCATCCGTCTGGTTTAGATCAAGCTTTGTGAAACCATAGTCCAAAGGATTCGTTGCCACAGCATATGTCCCGTGAATTCAGCAGTGTGCGCGCCTGCCCTAAATCCGCAGCGCCAAACCTAGACCTGGCATCCCAACTCGCGCTTAAAGGTCAATGACATTGTCTACCGCAGTTGATTCGCGGCGCGTACGCCAAATGCCAATCGCCAGAATTGCTTGACTGCCACTATCTAGAGGTACCTCACTTTTTACAATCATTGTGAGGATCGATGCTAAGCATAGCTGTGTGGCTTCCACCACAGCTTAGCCCCCAGCACTTCCAAGGACGTCAAAGATGGATGAGAAGCTGATGCGACACTTGTACTCCTGTCTGACCTCAATTCCATACTGACTGCCGCGTTTCAGCATTGCAAAGTGATTGGATTGCTTTTCTCAGCTCTAGCCGGGTATCTGGCCATGTACCAGCATTTGATTGAAAGGTTGTGTTCTCCACGCCAAGAGATTCCATTTGTGGAACGCAATGGTTGAATAATGTTGAATAGTAGTCACTTATATTCACTTGGTATTCCAATACCGGGCAGATAATATGCCACACCTCAAAACCTTCAAGGCATCTCAGGCATCTCTCACTTTGCAGTCTGGAAATGCCGAGCACAGCTGCACCGTATCTAAGGAAACAATTAGTTTGTCACACGATCTGACCCTTCAGGTGGATTTGCGAGACAGGTCCCTATCAGAGTTCAGCAACCCTACAAACATTGAACCGGCAGTTTCTTTGGGCAGACAGGTTTCCAGTTTGTGAGAACACCCTTGCTCCACCATGCTCCATGAGCCAAAAACCAGCAAACTGCTGATCCCATCCCCCCCTTTGGTTCCAAGGAGCTCTGGATGCACCTCATCGTCATCTGAAGGTGGCTGGTCTCCACAGGATGGCTTTACCATTCCATGGATCACCAGTCCACCTGAGCACGGGTTCGGCCAAGTTTAAGAGCACAAGAAACCGCCAAAACCTTTTGGAGCGATTCTGATAGTGCCTTGTAGCTACCAAAAAAAGATCTGAGACCCTGAAGCAGCAGGATGTCGTCCATCCTCAACATGTTCTGCGTCTCCCCAATCACACCACGAACCTTTTGACTCTGGGGCATCGGACGGCTGGCTTTCTTGGACGCCAGAGACAAGAATGGCATGGCCCGAAATGCAAGCCGCACAGGCCCCAAGCCACAAGTAATTTTGGGAAGAAAGACGAGGGGAACCAAAGGAAATGCCTGGAACATGATTCTACATAAGATGATATTATATATATATATATCAGCTCACTCCTTTTTTACACCAGCCATTTGGTTTGCTTTGTCCACAGTTGGATGTAGTGCAGCTTGACGACTCAACCAGTCATTCGTTGATATGTGNATGTGTTGGTAGCCCTTCCATAGGCTTGGTAGCCCTTCCATAGGCTTGCACAACGTAAACCAGGAGTCAAGGGTGCCTTCATCCAGAAGAGGATTTTCCAAGTGCAATAGGGAGGGGACAGTGGCCACACGGGCGGGTGCACTTGAGCGGTGAACAACGGAGGTCTCAGATAGACATCATCAGCTCACTCCTTTTTTACACCAGCCATTTGGTTTGCTTTGTCCACAGTTGGATGTAGTGCAGCTTGACGACTCAACCAGTCATTCGTTGATATGTGNATGTGTTGGTAGCCCTTCCATAGGCTTGGTAGCCCTTCCATAGGCTTGCACAACGTAAACCAGGAGTCAAGGGTGCCTTCATCCAGAAGAGGATTTTCCCACACATTCCACCCGTAACTTTCGTTTCTGTCACACTTGGAAAAGGATCGGCCAAGAGCGCGGAGGGATCTTGGCAAGGAGAAAAACTTCCGCCTTGTTGAGCACATTCAAAAAGGAACCTGCGACTGCTAAAACACGGTCTTTGGACGCCTGTGGCACCTTTGTCAGATATGTCAAAGCGGAAATCTCTTGAACATAGATTTCCATCATTTTCTTGTTTGCCCACCTCCCCCTTCTCTGCAGTAGGTCTCCATTCTCTAAGACCTGCATCATCCATGTTGCAGCTCCCGCACGTATGCTGGCTAATTCCAGAGGTCTGGCACCATTGTAGGTCTGGAGCGGCAGTTGAAGAGCTGCTAGCACTTGTCGAAACCTGCTTCGCAGTGTACTGCCGCTCATAGGCCACAAACGCTGATGTGGAGCCAGAGGACCGAGGAACATCTCTATTATTCTCAGCATGTCAGGCATGTCAACCTTAGCTGATTGATGCCTGGCATTTGTGAACCTTGTCTTTGGTTCACGTATGGCAAGGAGACCAAAGGGCATGGTCATGTCACCATCGCTGGGCAATAATAGGTCTGCCCGAGTGGCAGACAAAAGCTCCCCCGGCCTCAGTAAACCAGCCCACATCAAAGCAATGACACCTGCAAACTGGGTCCAGCCCCAAAGAATACTTGTAGCCAGTATAGCAAGGGCGATGGGCCCCGGCATCGCTGAGTGATGAGTGCTTGGCTCGTGCTTCATCCAAGCATAGCCACAATCCCAAGCCCCTTGCAGGAGGCGCCGCAACGGAGGTTTCCATGAAGTGATGGCATTAATGGTCTCAGCATACCTTCCATAGCTCTTACCAGCATTATACAGAGCACGTCCATAGCGTTCCAGCAGGATATTGATATCATCGATAAAAGTCATATGCCTTTCAAAGAGAGTGATCACATCCACACCTTCACCAGTAGCCCAAATGAAAAACTCGTCCAGATATTGTATTCGCTTCGCCTGAGTCTGCGGCAGCACTGGCCTACCCGGCGGCACTGGTGGTCTGAGTAACCTCTGGGAGGCCTTCAGTCTCTCGCCTGCAGTTCTAGGAAAAATCGGCATGGCTGACGCACCCGAAAAACCCTCTAAAGCAAACAGGACGAAAATCCACAGCCATAGGTTAGGAGAACGCACGCAGAAGCAAAGCACCCTCCCCCAGCCAGCAGCAATCCAGAGCGGAAAGTGGAAAGGTGCGCGGAAGCACCGGCGAAGAAAAACTGGACAAATTCCAATGAGACTGGTCAGGCAAAGCTGGAGCCCTGGGCAGCTCCTTATGGAAGAAAATACAGGACCTTCACCTGGGAACCCCAGACTGGCATCAAAATCTTTCTGCAATTCTGAGAAACCTCTGGTATGTAAACTACTAAGGGCAGATTGGCGATATGAGGCTCTATCGTGAAGGTACAAACAAATCGGCCCCATCAACCTGAAAACCATTCTAACCCATTGAGAGGCCCACTTCTTAGTTCTTGGGACCTCTGCCAGCAAAAACAACTCTTCATCATCCCAACTGTCAAGATTCAAACCTGCAACTGGCAACCGCAAAGGAACATCCCTCGTTGGATCATCGGCAGGGTTCAACCTAGTTGGAACGAAGGGCAAGGTGAAATAAAGGGCTGCTGCAATGCAGATGGCATTCACCCTTCTTAGGATTGCTGACAAGCCCCTAGATGAAGTACGGCCTTTTGAGGTGGCCCCTCGGACTACAAAACTATCAACCATAGCCACAACCCTCAAGGGTTTTCGATCCCTAGAGAGGAAATTTGCCAGCCTCAGCAGTGCCGCCTCCTCCAAAATATTTATGTGACTCTGCTTCTTATAAGTCCATGAGGAGTGCACTGACCATTTGGAGGAAAGGGCGGCTTCATTCACAAGCTGGCTCTCCAAACCTGAAATATCAACCTCAAGCTCGTCATGTCTGCGTTGTTTGACCTGGTCTATGGCCTCGGCAAAGCTAAGGGCTAGGGCTTCAACCAACGCATCAACATAAGTTGCAGAGGCCTTTGTAAGGGTACCCTCAACACGCAAATGCTTATGGGAGCAGGTACACCTCTTCGAAACTCTGCGCAAGGACATATGAACACTCAGGAAACGGAAAGGCTTCAGATGAGGAGATCCAAAGGCACATGAGTCACATCTGACCTCCTCAGCGCAGTCCATCCTTTTTACTGACTTCCATCCTGGCAAATGTTTCAGATATGAGGAGTAGGTCGTCTCCATAGTACCTGCAGCTCCATTTACAGCAGCTACTGTCAAAACTTGAGCTCCACGCTGACCTAGTAGATTTCCAGTTTGGGTCTTTTCTTCTCTGGGCTGGAATCCATAGGGCTGTTCTGCACTACGTAGGCGAGGCCGGCGCATGATGGAAAAAGTGGTGCATGGAGGAGAAACCATCACAGACTTTAGTTTTTTCGCTGAGAGCAAGTAGGTCAACCATTGCATGACATGAGGAAAGGCAAGGTTGTACTCACTTGAAATGCCAATGTCAAGTGGCGGACCCACAACGTATCCCAGGGATGACAAGCGATCGGAAATCAAGCTTGCACCAGAAAAAACCTCAATGAAGTCAAAATGGTATGCAAGAGGCCGCTCCGGTTCAGCACTGACATGGGTAGACAACTTCTCTTCCTGCAACATCCCATTGTTACGAAGAACAACTTCAGCCGGTGACAAAATACGTGTGTAGCTCCCTTTACTGGCAGATGTCTTCCACAACGTAGTGATGAGCCTCCTTGGGGCGTCGGCCCAAACTATTGCACCCTTATAGCTGGAAGCATCAGTGCAAAACAGTTTTGGATAATACTGGGCACCCAGATCTGACAGCGCCAACGGCATCAAAGTTGCTAACAACACCAACTCTGTGGCAACTTTGGGGCGTTGTGATCCAGGTTATTTTGGTCCACTAGGTGGTAGCTCCGCGCCAGAATTGACATGAGCGGTCGCCTGTATGCCAAAATTGAAACCCAGCCACCAATCAAACACAAATGAAGGACATCAGTAGTGTAGGCCAACTTGCACAGAGCCAACGTAATGAAGGACAAGGCCACACGCTTCATCGCTGGGGACCCTACCGTACACAGGCCCCTTGACAGGGCAGCTGGCCCCGAATTGACAAAGGCTCCTACCAATTTTCCTTCGTTGGCACAAACCACATCCTTTGCAGGGGAACCAAGCAGGTCAGCTGAAGTGTAAGCCCTCTGACTCACAGTATAACAATGAGCAGCCACGCTTTCGCTGTTGGGCTTCTCACGCTTTTCAACGCTGGCTGCAAAATAGTCATCAATGACCAGCCCTTGCAAGTGTGATGTGGAACGTAAACTGTGGGATGCTACTAATCTGTCAGGCTTTTGTAGGAGACCAAACTCTTCCAGCCAACATTCATGGGCGGCTGTTGCGATCTCGACCCCAGCATGATCACCCTGCAGAACAGAACCAAAGCTGACCCAAAGATGGTCAGGCGGAAGGGTCTCGCTAGTTGGATTCTCCCCTGGATGCAGTGAAAACGAATGAAGGTCATCACCTCGCCTTTCACGGCCAATTTTCTTGCGCATTGCGGATCTGAGGGAGTAAGCCTCATAGGCCTTGGTGTTTTTCAGAAGCTCCTTGTGCACTGAAGGACCAACTGCATTTGTCATAGCCCTTGCATCAGTGGACCAAATTTGGTGGTAGTAATCCTTGCGGTCTGTAATGATGACCACCACTTTCTCATGTCGGACATCAAGAGACAACCCCATAATGTCAGGGCCGCTCGGCAGATCTTTGCTAGGCCCCTCAATGCGACATTCGTAGGAGTTTTGCCCCCTTCTATCACCAATTTGTCTGTCCACCTCTGGGCTTTTGTAGCAGTTAAAAACTTTGACCAGAGAACCCACAGGCCTGGAACTATCGTAGAGACGAAGAAGGCCCTTTTGATCCCATTTGTATGCTAGCTTGGCAACTTCAGGTTCTGCATCTCGGCACTTAGGATGAGCTCCAAGAGGGAGTGAAGCCAGCAAACTTCTAGGCTCCCTATATGCCATAACCATAGAGTCAGGAAGTAGATTTGTCACATCCCAATGTCCAGTGCCATGCAACTGAAGGCGATCTGCCTGCAAGTCAGCATAGGGAACTAGTTCTGGTGCTTTCGAAAGGTCCACTGGTACTGAAACCCCTGAAAAACCACGCTCATATCCGCATTCTGCTCCTCCACCATGTGCAGTCAAAAGACTACTAAGTTCAGAGAGACGTGCTACTAATTCAGTGTGCTTGCGTCCCGACTTTGTCAAACTGAAGGACTCAGCCAGGCCGTCCGACCGAATAAGAGAAGCCAATCGCTTATAAAGAGCTTGATGCTCTGCATTTGGATTCCTCCTCAAGCTCTCTTCACAAGGCCATTTTCCACCTGACTGCCAAAAATTCAATGCCATGCAAATGCAATGAATAGCTCGCCGCAAGTGGCACAATTTCCTTCTTCCAGAAGAAAGAGTTGAAGGCATCCTGTCAAATTGCCCAAGTGACAATAAAGGGACAGGGAAAAAGGTCGGTGTCGAAGCTGTACACAAAGGAGAGCTCCGAATCAAATGGATGGTGTACTTGAGGAAGGCTGCAAAGGACGTTCGGCTGGCCAGAATCATAGAAACCAACAAAGCACACCACTTAGGATATGACATGGTAAAGTTTCCAGCAACCGACCCAAACTCATCCTTGACCTTCTCACGCTGAAAAGAAAAAACTCCGCCCCCAGGATCACATTGCTTTTCATTGCCACCACAAGCTTCTGTACTGGAACCTGCACATGGGGACATAGAAGAGGCCTGAGGTTGAGAAAAAACAAATTCATCTGTACGGCATGCAGCTTTTGGAGCACCTGAGATCACGGGCTCTCGGCCCCCGCCTTTGGCTTCTTTGGAAAGCGAGGCTTGCGCTTTGGACTGGCTGGTGCTCCTGCATCTGGAGCTGGATATCCCTGCTTGGCCGGGGGTTTCTTCATCTCGACTTTCCTCGTATTGAGGACTTCCAACTCCTTCAGATAGCTGAGACAAACAGCTGCCCAAGTTGGCGGGACCAGGGGTGAGAATGGTCGGCCAGCGGCTGCTACAGACTGCAGCCTCTCCGTGAACAGCTGCTGAGGCGGCTCCTCCATCAAAGATAGGATATAGGCCACATGCCAGCTCCCATCTAAAGCAGACTGTTCCAAAGCAGCAGCAAGGAGAGCTAAGTACTCCTTTGTAGCATGGAAATCGTCCATAGCTGCAGCATCCATTGCATGTGCAACAATCCACATTGTCAAGCCTGTATCCCTGGCCCCCTTGTAACCACCATATCGTTCCAGATATGCAGTCATCGAGACATCTGCCTGAGCTAGTTCTTCGACTGTTCTGGGGACTGCTTTGGCTGGATACATGCGCTTGTAAAGTTGCTGCTGCACTTGCATGAAATAATTGGATGTCCGCATTGCCAGCTCGCTTTGCATCTTTTCTCGTCTGGCGACGCCTTTCGTATTCAAGCCTAGCCCTGGAGATTGGGAGCTGGTGGCTAAATCGGCCATTGCATCCCCTCCTCCTGCCAGATGTGCAACCAGCTGAGTGATGGCTTGGCTCTGCTGAGCCAGTGCAGAGATGACTTGATTGTCTCCTCCTCCAGAGGCACAGGGTCCAAGAATAGGGACTGCTGAGGACCCCGCATCTGCTGCAGCGGCTTCTTGCGGAGCACGGGTTTTGGGTGGAGGTCCCACCAACTGAGCAGCTTGATGGGGCAAAGTACCACCGGTACAGCTTGCTGATAGGGCAGGCATCTTTGCTGTTGTCTGCATCAGCCCATTTGCTTGCTCTTGCGCAGGACCGGCAACACCACTGGATCTGGCCCCCTGCGAGGCAATGTCTTGTTGAACCATCACTGACTGAAGTTGTTGCTGCATGGTTGCCAACTGGTTTGCCAAAGTGGCTATCGTGGGTCTGGCACTCCTCTTCGCCGCAGCTGGGCGTTTTGGTGTGGGCACAGTGGATACATTTGCCTGCTCCTCTCGAGCTGAGTAAAAATGTAATCGCTCATGCGCCACAGTTTCAATCCACTCCACAATCATAGGTAAAACGGGAACCAACTTGGGCAATGCATTGGGCTCACTGTCTACATATGGGACAATGTTCTCATGTGAATCCGTCACAATGTCATACTCCCGCATTGCCCCAAGCACTTCGTCACTCAAATCCACCACTTGAAAAACGGTGGTCATATCGAGGTCTACAACACCACTCCCGATGTCTTCCTCCGCCATCAACTAAGCACTGAATTCACGGGACGGCCCCAATATGCCAACTTCATCTGAGATCATGGCATCAAGGAGCAAATTGCTGGACAAAACCTTGTCCGGGATTGCATACAAGGCCCCTCCAGGGCGAGACATGATTGGCAGCGCATAGGTCTGCACACCCTCAGCTGCATCCTCAAGGAAGGTGGCAGGAACTCTCCACACAAGCAGTGAGGGATCTATGTCCTTGGCATATCTTACCAAGGACTTATCCATTTCTCCAACCTGGGGACAACGGAGCTTGCTCCTGCACAGAAAATGAGCAGCTCAGTCACCGTTGCAAAACCTTCCCAAATGCAATCCTTCTCAACAGAGATCGCCACCTCCAGGCACTTGCGAGAGGACACCCTCCTGTTGGCGTTTGGAGAATGCCTGTAGAAGATAACCCAGTGGCACTTGCCCTCGTCAGTCAAACGGCTCTGCCTCTCGTATTCTGTCTCAGTAGCCAAAGAGATCTTGGCAAAAAAGCCAGCACTGTAGGCCGAATGAGCCTTCTCCAGGATCTCTTCAGGGGAGAAGGTCAGGGCTCTGGCTGCAACACGTAGCAGCTCCTCAGGAAGAGTGGGACAACCGTCCTCCAGGCCGTAGAACCTCTGGAGAGTTTGGAGTGCTGTGAACTCTTGCTGTGGAAGTGGTGGAAAACTGTCGTCCACTAAAACCCAATCACCAAACAGACCTGGTGTGGAAAGCGCAGCTATGCTTTCAGCTAGCTCAACCACCTCAACCTGTAACCTATCTGCTTTCTTGGAGAGGGCGGCCAGTTCAATCTTCAGGCCGTTGCTCATCCACCAAATCAATGGATGTAGCCCTCCAGTCTGGACCTCCTCCTCAAGTTGACAGCTGGCGGATCAGCAGCAGCAGGGGATGGAGCAGGCACAGGTGGATGGAGATGCAGGTGAAAGAAAGTCCAAATGACAAGGAGAGCCAGGGCGGTTCCGGAGAAAAGTCCAATGAGAAAGCCCACAGCGATGAAAGGAACCCCCGACCCTCCGCAGTGCACAGGACAAGCAAGCCCCCAAGTGACCTCACGGACCAGCGCAGCACCCGCAAGAGCACGATCCCACCAGATCATCTACCACCTCTTGCACTTGAGCGGTGAACAACGGAGGTCTCAGATAGACATCATATATATATATATATATATATATGTAAAGGATTTTGTAAGATCATTACACAAATTCTGCCGCTGGATTTCGAAATCCCCAAGCCCCAAAAATCATTGACCCCTGGCGGCTGCTCGCACTGCGAGTCTCGAGCCTCCAGCCTGAGACTCTGCGCGTGCCGAGCTATCAACTGAGCCACGAGCGAAGCAGCGAAGCAAAGCGAAGCATTCCAAAAGTGAAACGACTGCGGGTCAAGCAAAAGAACAACAAAGAACAATCTGACACGGTCAGAATCTGCTGACCGACATAAGTTGCAAGTGTCTCAAAAAAAGCCTTGCAACCTATGCCGCAATGTGCTGCATGCCGCTGAGTCGGGGTGCCACACAGCCTGAAAAATGTGTCCTGGTGGCCCTGAACCAGGACTCAGCGACTCCACCATTTCTTTTGTCCCACAAGGGCACCTTCTTCCGCACCTATCCCTGGCTGCGGCTCATGGCGTGCGCGGGTACAGCCAGGTACCGCCATGACAGTAGTGTACACAAGTCTTTCATTTTTCGAGGGAACCCAACAATTGCCATACAATTGCCATACAATTACCATACAAACCTAACCATGTGTGTCTTCATGGGATGGATTCCAGGCATGGAGACAATATATGATACAATATGTGTCATCTTGATGCGATTTGTCCGTTCGTCGGCTCTCGAAGGGCTCCCCACTTCATTGCTTGGGTCTGTACTGTCCGAACCAATCCCCTCCGCCGCTGTTGACGCAGCGACATGAAACGCTCAAGGTTTCCAACGAAAAGCATAGTTCCAGTGACTTCATCCACTTGGCAAAACAAAACTTGGACAAGAATGGTATTTGATATTTGTCTGTAGCATAAATTTGAAAGGTGTTCCTGTGTTCCTGGTCTTTTTTAAATTTGGGACCATGGGAGGAGCTCAAGAAACTAGCGCATGCGAAGCTCGAAGACCTTACAGCCAAAAGATTCCATCTCGCTGCGACACCGGCGCAAGCTTTGGCGGTTGCCGTCTATGTACACATTGCGAAGTTGCTTGCTTGGACATTGATACTAGATACTCATGTTTAATCATATTCATATGTATATGTTTATTTACATATATAGTATTTTATATATACATCAGATCATAATACATCTTCCAGCTGAACTATAATCCTTATTACAGTACAGTAGAATGGCAAGATCCGTCAACATTTTGTGTTTTCAATTAGTCCAGCATCCTCGCCCACCATCTTGGTTCACATTGGCAAACGCTGTGGCGCTGGCAACTTTGTCCAAGCGCCTGACCCCTCATATTTTCACCACAGTTCTCAGTCTCTGCATGTGGCAGCACCGCAGAACCTTAGTCCAACTCTGCCTTCATGTAATCTTGATGCTGTCCCAGGACTTTCCAAGCACAAGAGATCTTCACTCATTCGTGAATTCCAATAAAAATGGGGTCCTTGAAGCAACGCGTCATTTCCTCATAAACATCAATAACAGCCACCTGGAACCTGCAGGTTGTCCATGTCCATGTGCTGCATGTGCTTTTAGAAGTGCCGCCCTGGATCCCCGGACTTCCTGGGAACCTTCAACGGCGGCAGCGGCTCCCAGGTCCCCGTCGCTGGGTCGAAGCGTTCCACCGAGCTGAGCGCCGTGGTGGCGGCACCGCGGCCACCGAAGACGCACACCGAGCCACCCGCTTGCACGGCAGCTGCGCCCCAACGTGGCACCTGCACAAAGTCGGCTGAAGGCCAAGTCGACTGCAAAATGCTACGGCGTACGGGTGGTTGGTGGAGTTAGGTCGAATTAGGTCGAGTCAGGTCGAGTTAGGTCCAGGTCGGGGACGACAGGCCACGGTGGCTGTGGAATGGATCTGGAACATTTGCTGACCCTTTTTGTCAAGACTGTCAACACTTTCGGGTCAGCGTCCCACCTGCAGTGGTGCCAGGATGCTCCAAGCCCTCGTCTCCGGATCGAAGCGTTCCACACTCCGCAGTCCTGTCTGCCAAGAGCCATCGCAGCCACCAGCCACATAGATGCGACCGTGGGCTGCTGCAGCTGCACAGCGGTAGCGCCGGGCGTGCAAACTCGGCAGAGCATCCCAGAAACTGCCAGGGACACGCTGAGTGGTCCAAGTGTTGGTAGAAGAATGTGAAAAGCAACTTGTTGTTTGATTGCACGATCCCTTTGGCATACCAAGTGTGCATTAGACTCACACTCTCTCAATTCGTGACGCTGGGTATAGATAAACCGATAAACCTTCGAATGTCGCTTGCTTGCACCTTCTGATGCGAACAGCCCTTGGGGGTATCAGCACTTCGCCACGCAAAATCTGCTATCTGCCTGTTGTCGTGCTCCAGCTGCTCAACGGAGTCAAGGACTCGACCACCACCCTTGCCGCCCACCACATAGATGCTACCTGCGAAGCCATGATACCGCTTCAAGCGTGTCTTGGGAAGAACAGAGCAAGTCAAACTCATCAGGGGAGACCACGAACAGAAATCAAAAGCCAGCCCAAACTCAACATATTCATAATTTGGGTTTGTATCTTCAAAATCCACAAAAAATGCACTTTCTGCTGCCCTGACCCTGCCTCCTAGGACACACGCTGCAGCGCCCAGCCTTCCAGGTTTAATTCATTTAGATTGTCTTTTGGTCAATTGTTTTTTTCCATCCTTTTAAGAAGGTCTTTGGATAGAACGCCTCTGCTACCCTGGTTTCAAATGTCTACTTGAGTAGAAAGGCACCACTCCCAAAAAGCATCACAAAACACTACCAAACAGCCATTTCAACATACTTTGACAATCATGAAATCAAGTTCCTTAGTTTCTAAATCCCCAGTCGGTTTGAGCCATCCCATCCAACCTGGCGCTGCGAAGGGACGCTTGTAAACGCCAACGGCGGCTCACCGGGTCGAAACCTGGCATTCCAAGGGGAATACACCAGTTGGATTATCTCCAGGGCCCATTGACATGATGGTGCATCATGGTGCTGGTGATCTGAGATTGAATTTATTTCAATCTGTTTTCAATCATAGACTTAATAGATTCAATAGATGGGAATTACATGGAATTTCCCTGTGCAAGCAAGTAAATTTGGACACCGGCATAGCTGGAGTCTTGAACCCATCGAGCTTCTGGCGTTCCACGCTATCAAGGCATTGAAAACCATCCCGTCCACCAATGACATAGACCTAAAGCCGCCAGAGAGCAATGGACTGAGGTCTTGTGGAACTAGAAAAATTTGGGAACCACTCGCTTCAAGGGAAACTTCACTATTCACACACATTACTGAGTATCATCTTGCAACAGAGCCGAAAGTTGAAGCCATCACAGCTTTTCGTAACTGCTTGCAGCCCAACCTGCCCAGCGCATGCGGCCGCCGCCGCTGCAGCTCGGGCCTGTCATTGTTTGATTCGGATCTCAATGCGCACAGATCTCAATCTTCCATTCAATGCCAGCACAAGCATGAATGAAAGGAATGCGCCCTTCGTATCTTCCCTAGCTCACAAAATTGAGGTTCTGTTTCGATGACAACAGCTTTGCTCGATGAGAACAGCTTTACAATGCTTTGCAAGCTATTCTTTCTTCAGAAGGAAGTTTGAAAGTAGACTGAGCTGGAGGCATGTCGCATTGGAGGAATCTGCTCCCACCTCAACGCTCAGGATATTGAGAGAAAGGAGGCACAAGCTCTCATCACTCATCATCATTCATTAATTCATTGAAATTCATCAGCATTTCTCATCATCTATCACCATCTGTCATCATCTTTCATCTATCATAATCTGACTATGTCGGTTCCCTTTGAATTTCACTGAGGATCCCAGCATCCCCGTCTGGGGCGAGAAGCATTCCACGCTGCTGAGGCATTGAGCCTCTCCATTGACACCGCCCAACACATAGATCCTCAGCAGGGCAGGTGGTTGAATCAGGGTTCTCACATTTTCCACATGGCCGTTTCCAAATAAAGGAATGATCCCCATTCAGCTAGCAAACAATCCAATATCCCATGTATAATCCCATATGTTGCAATCCCTTGGTGAATCTCACCCACAGGTCTCCCCACATGCTGTTGGCCGCCACTGCAGCACAGCTCTCCCTGGATTCAGCCATGGGGGCCACCGTCTCCCAGACCTCAGGATGTTTGATGCGTTTGGGGGGTGGTGGTCCCAGCGATGCCATCTCCCTAAATCTCAAATCTTCTAAAGTTGGCGCAGCAAAACTACCAACTACTCACGTCTACTCACAAAGACTTGTTCCTTCTGAGGTCCCTACGCAGCTCTTGGAGTCGAATTTCTCCACAGAGCTCAGAGTCTCAGCCTCTCTACGTGAATTTGACTTCTATTTTGACCGCAGGGTGAAGGAATTCTCACATAAAATAATCTAACTCAACATAGTCCGGTCCCTAAAATGTACCTGCTTACCACAAAATGCGACAGACTCATGGCTTTAGGAGCACGTGGGCATCACAAGGTGGTCATCCAGACAGGTAATGGGTCGCATGTGCAGCTGTTTTCAAGTGAACCAACAGTAGGACTCTGACACCCAGAGTTCAGAAGCATAATGAAGCATACACTCTTGAATCAACCGGCTTAAGGGCTAAGATCAAAGAAAAAAATATGTTCAAAGCCAAAAGTGCAGTGTAGTCAATGATTAAATATCTCCACCATGGTTTGCACGAAGTTCAATAGACAGCTCCCTGAGGTCCAAACGCTAGAATCGGCCCCGCCAATCGCGTACACCTGACAGAGCAGGATTTGGACTTCGCTCGCATTCCGCTGAGGTTGTGGCTGCCGTCCCATTTCTGAAGCTGGTAGCGACACTCTCTTGACGGTACCCTGCAATAAGTAAGCAGGACAAGCCATAGTTCTCCTTTCAATACCCATTTGCACCTGCGATGGGAAGAGTGCTGGAAACTCTGAGAGCATGCTACCTGCAGCAATTATTTTGTCTGCAAAATATCTGGTCACAGATGTGCCCCAATTCCAGTCCAAAATGTCCAGAATTAAGATGCGTACATAAATTAAGGAGAATTGCTGACATCTCAATATCTCAAAATGAAATGTCGCACACCAAGAGTGAGGCTGACACTGTTGCCACAGGTGCAGGTAGCCGCTACTAGGGATCCCTGCCCACGCCACCACGCAGTGCACGGGAGGCGGCCGCCAGAGGTGCTACGCTCGCAGCCTCAGGAGACAACCCAAACCGAAATCATGGCAGGCTGCAAAATCATCCCCATTGAATTTGTCAGTTATCCAGGTTATCCGTATTAATTCACTTTTCTATATTCAACTATCCTCTGGAATATTTTTTCAGAAAGCAAACTAATGGCTTGTCCACTCTGTCAAAAAGCACGCTGGGGCTTCCAGACCCCCGCACCAGCAGCTGTGGCCAAGGCTAGCTCCTTGCTGTTGGAAACTCTACTTTCATGGGCATTGTTGGACATAAGCCATTTGAATTTGTTGCTTCTAGGGATTTCACACAAACCTACACAAACCAAGTATGTGCAAGCAGCTTGCCTAATTGCCTCATGTGATACAATACATCCATATTCCAAGAGCTTAGAAGAGCTCCAGGAACTTTGCCGTACACATATTCCTTATTCTGATTCTGCATTATTTTGTTGCATCAAGCTGATCCATCAAACTACGTGGAAGTCACCTGCTCTTCCTCTCACCCAACGTCCCCGGTGGGCCACCCGGATCTGCACCACCGCATCGAGGCTGCCAGGCCATGGCCCTGGGTGTCGTTTGATGACCTGGCTACGCTGAACAGCGACTGCGCGATTCTCAGCACCGAGAAAGAAACAGCACGGCTGGGAATCAATAAAAATATCGGAATACATGAGAATTCAAATGCACTAGATAACTAGAACCAGACTGCAAACTGACCAATTGCTTCGCATCTCCCTTCCCGATTCCACCTCTGCGAAGCGACGCCGGTGCAAGCTAGCCAAGAAGCGCACTGGTGCCAGCGCCCCTGATGCCTGGCAAGACAGGGTCCAGAAGGAAAATGATGCCTTTGAAAGTCAGCCGATGCTTCCTATGAAGGGTACAACAATATGTTCTGTGCCAGTTAGCGTGCAAAGGTTGGAGCACCACAGATAATATATCCTCACCCACCTCATGGGAAACCCAGGCAGTTGCTGCTACTAAAGACACATGCCTCATGTTCTTATCTGAAGCTTCCAAAGGGGTGGTGCCCCCTTATCCAAGGTTTGGTACTCCACGCGCACACACACCTTGAGCTCTGTTCGAGCCACTCCAATCCTTGGGTCCCGTTGACTCCAAAAGCAGCTGGCCTCCAAACACTCGCGGAGAGCCTCACCCTCTTCACGCAGCTGCACTTGCCTCAAGAGCTTTCAAACTGATCTGGGTCAGCAACACAAGAAGCTACAGAAACCATACCTCATAGTTTTTCAGAGTACAAATGCCAGCCATAAAGAAGTCGCACGAGCCGCGTCAGCTTTTTCGCCCTCTGCTTCATGAGCTGTGTAGAATCCAACTTGGAACCGAGCTACCATCTTCAGGTTCAAGCTGTGAACTAGGCTGGAACGGTTTGACAATAAGCCGAAAGGCACACCAAAATTTCTAGGCATCCAACCTGCGACACATCCATTCTGTTTTATGTGTCGCATCGAATCCAACTTGGAACCGAGCTACCATCTCAGGTTCAAGCTGTGAACTAGGCTGGAACGGTTTGACAATAAGCAGCAAGGCGCACCAAAACTTCTAGGCATCCAACTTGCAACACATCGATTCTGTTTAATGTGTCGCATCGAATCCAACTTGGAACCGAGCTACCATCTCAGGTTCAAGCTGTGAACTAGGCTGGAACGGTTTGACAATAAGCAGCAAGGCACACCAAAACTTCTAGGCATCCAACCTGCAACACATCCATTCTGTTTTATGTGTCGCATCGAATCCAACTTGGAACCGAGCTACAATCTCTGGAACGGTTTGACAATAAGCAGCAAGGCACACCAAAATTTCTAGGCATCCAACCTGCAACACATCCATTCTGTTTAATGTGTCGCATCGAATCCAACTTGGAACCGAGCTACCATCTTCAGGTTCAAGCTGTGAACTAGGCTGGAACGGTTTGACAATAAGCAGCAAGGCGCACCAAAACTTCTAGGCATCCAACTTGCAACACATCCATTCTGTTTAATGTGTCGCATCAAATCCAACTTGGAACCGAGCTACCATCTCAGGTTCAAGCTGTGAACTAGGCTGGAACGGTTTGACAATAAGCAGCAAGGCCCACCAATTTCTTTGCATACAAACTACAACACATCCATTCTGTTTAATGTGCAGTGTAGTACCCAGCTTGGAACCTAGATACTATCTCAGGCTCAATCTGGGAACTAGGCTACATTGCTGTGCAGCTTGACTTCCCTGCATACAAGCAAGCCTGCAATTGGATTGCGAGGACTTGTGTGGGACATCTTATTCGATGCTGGCATCAGTTTTCGGCGCCATACTTCTGCTTCAAATTATGAATGCCTTGGGTGCATGATGGAGGATGAAATGTCTGGAGCACTCCATTTTCCGATTATGGGCCACCTGGCCAAACTGCCGATTTTCTCGATGGAACAAGAAATGATACATAGATATATCTCCCTTTTCCCTTCCCTTCTTTCTTTGTATCAAGAAACAATGAGACAGGAGACAGGAGTGCATTACTCACTACTGGATGTGTTGTTGCACTCAACATCCAGCAATGGCCTCTCTATCAAAAGTATGGATGATGGAACCGTTGTGATTTTTTTTCTGCCCTACTGTCATTGTTTGGAAACAAAATACTGATATCAACTTGATACCAAGACACCATCAATGACTTGGTCAAAGGCTTGCATCAAGCTCCTCCCAAATTCGTGGGCCTTTCGTAGTACCTTCCCATTGCCGCTTTTCCACTCATCCTGCAGGACAAGCCAATCTTTCGTTGCATACTGTGCACGGCCAAAAAGTGCCTCCTGATACTTGGTCAGCTTATGTGCTTCTGCTAAAGTTTTCAACTTGAAATGCTACTGCCAAGACCCCACCAGATGGTTTATTCCAAATGACAAGAATTGTTGGCGGAATGTAGTCCTGCAAATTCATCAAACGTCGCAGTGTCAGTTGGTCTGTGATGGCAAGGGCTTCAAAATCTTTCTCACTCATCACTTCAAGGAAGGCTTTGCCTGAGATCTTATTGTTCAGCAATATGCCTGCAACTTCTCCCAAATCAAATTCACAGAGGACCTTACACAACATCTCTGCATCCAAGCAGGCTGTATCCAAACACCTAGTTTGATAGTTTGGAAGCTGCCTTTTCAGCTGCTCAAATCTTGTGTTGCAAGCTTGAAGGAGCTGAATGTCTTCCTGGACAGTCTTGAGACGGCTCCCCATCTCCTGCCCCATTCGTCTGATCAGCTTAACTTGCGACAGGTTTGCTTCACTTTCACTCTGGATCTCATCAAAATCCCATCGGCTGCCCAAAGACGAGAGCTTCATCCACAGAGTTGCGGCCTTTGCAAGTCCGGCTGCCCCTAGCACCAGAGAAGCAAGACCCGACCGCTGTTTGATCGAAAAGAACATGGCCATGACGGTGAGAATGCTTCCAGACAAAACAAGGTCAGGAGGAGCATTGACCAGCTTCAGGGGCGTGTAAAGATACTTGATGCGCTTCGCCATGTTGTAAGTGCGGCATAGATTAGCTTCCTGTTCGCTCATGCACTGGTCATATCCTTCTTCAGTCTTCGTAAAGGGTGCAGATTTTTTTTGGGAATTTTTTTTGTTTTTTTTTGGGATTTTTTTTTGTTTTTCAGTTTGGGGCACTTTTCCTTGCTATTTGCTGCATTTT